>JWHW01015735.1:52922-63856 GCA_000931545.1 Papilio glaucus | reverse complement strand
TACTAGCACCTATTGTCACAATTGTCCGTTCCAGCATTCGCTGACGCCTACTTACACACTGAACAGTCGCAAATATCTTGCAACTGTTCAGTGTGTAAGATTGTTATTAATTAAATTGACATTAAATTGATGGTTATGTCCCCTTACTTCGTAACTGCGATAGAGATGGTGGATTTATATTTGGTCTTTTTAAATAATCTCGTAAAATAAACTTTTATAGTATTATACAGCAAATGAGAAAATTTTAAATGACAATATTAAGTGGTCACCGCCTCCCAAGAAAATTCAAAACATCACTAAAGTGCATTGCAAATCCTTAAGGTATAATTTCGGTCTTATCTTATAGGACCCAAGGTCGTATTTGCTTCGAATCACTACTCGAATCATTAATACACATTTGGCTGTTAAACGCAACAATAACTGGTGAAATACCACGACCTTACTGAAGACAGGCGTGAAGTAGAAGTGTGCTTCTGTATTTCGTATGACGAGGCAGATGCCGGAGGCTGAATTTCAGTCCTCTTCTACTTCCCAACCTTTTTTAAAAAGGATGGGATCGAAAGGGGAAGAAGATTGGACGGGTAGGGGTCACTTAATATATGCCTGTGAAAAATAATGTTGATGGAATTTGGAGCTCTAATGTATTGGATACGCTCTCACTGTTACCTCCAAAGAGTCTAAGAGCAAGCAGGATGCTTTCAAGTAGGATAAAGTATTTACCGAACGGTTGTTTTCAAAAAGTCCTCGTGTCAACACTGCGGTCGGTCCGCGCATTCTCCGGCGGTTCGTCATGCTGACACTATACAAATTGCCGTGTGAACCCCGGTATAGTGACTTAGCTAGTCAGTGGCCTTCGATGTATAATTTTAAGAATGGAGTACGTACCTTAGGTGGATCTTATAAATAAAGTTTTGGCACATTAAGACCTCATTACTCTTTATTTTACTCTTAATTACTCATGATCATGTAAAATTGGGTACGCCTGTGGTCATACTCATATAGCAACTAAGTAATGTCTATTTGTATAAGTTTAATTTATCGAGTTTTCGCCAATACAGAAAGAAAAACTCATGCACCCTCAAAGAATACCTCCTATTGGTGCCCAAGCGATGTATCTGTCTTTACCTTTACTACTTCATCATATCCCTACCTTTTTTCCACACTATGTAGAGTCCGCACAGTATGACCGCAGTCCATACTGTATAGGATTTGGCTAGAGTTTTTATAACGGGCCGCCTGACGCCAACCCTCCTCAGGAATAATTGGTTGTACTGTCTTTCCTTTACTACTTAAAGAAAGTAATAATATGTAAACACAAGCATCACGCGAGCAGGCGAGTTGCTAAGTACAGCATCGGGTTACACATAACCTGACAGATAAGGTCGGATTAGTTATTCCCTTTTTTTTCCCATCAAACAGTTGTCGGCCGTCGCCGCATTAAGAATCCATTAGGTCCTCACGAGCCCTCGCTGATTAATTCCTTTTTATCAGACGGACTTGTATTATCAACAGTTGAGTACTGGCCGTGATTTATACGAGGTGTTATCGCGGGGAGATGTGAGATGGCGCCGACGGTCACCACTATCTCGCTTCGGGCCTTTCTTTCACCAATCTTTGGCCGAACGTTGTCATAGGGGCGCCTCCTGTTTAACATTTATTAGGGTTCCACTAAACCGTGTCGTATCTGGTCTTAAAATATAAGAAAGGCTTACAAAAGATTTCCATGCGCTCACAGAGAAACTAATAAAACCGTACATTTACACTGACTAAAACATTCATACACAACATATTGTCATCTCAGTTTTTTTCAGAGAGAAAGATAGAGAGGAAGGTTGTATCGCAACACGATTTACGCCAGTGGGAACCCACAGTAAACATTCTAAGCAACGTAACAGTTGTTGAGTTATTTTTTCATACTCTCACGTCTCGTGGGCGAAGTTAAAACAATACAAATAACATTTACTTATGTGTCATTTTTCTCTGAAAATGAAGGACAACTTTGTCTCGTGTTTTATTTATTCACATGCTGAGCCCCGCGGTTTCATCCGTGCAATTTAAATTAACCAACGATTCTTCAACCTAAACTGATACCTATTTAGGATGATTGGTCATAATAGATCTAAGATCAACATAAAATTGATTATATTTTTTATCTATACAAACTTTTATCCCCTACTTAAGGGGTTGAATTGAGAGCCTCCGTCATAAAAGTTAGAACAGAAGTCTTTGTTTAAAATTATAAGGTTCTAGGCCTAGTAGTTTAGGGTATGCATTGATATAAAAAATAAAAATAAAGTGTATAATTCAGTTTCTTATTTTGTACACATATAGATTTCTAGTATAAAAACTTATCGAAGTCAAGAGAAAAAGTCAAGTAGTCGGGTGAATTAATCACGAATCTGGAAAACCGCAATGAATCTCAGAAATCGAGTAAAATAATTTGTATGATTACTATAACTTCAAACTTTCGTGGATTTTACTCTTACAAGGTTTGTAAGAAACGGCATTCTTACCACTATTAGCCTTTTTGAGCTCCCGATATTTCGGCACAGTTGCATGCGCCATGGTCACGGGCTGACTGCAACTGTGCCGAAATATCGGGAGCTCAAAAAGGCTAATCGTGGTAAGAATCCCGTTTCTTACAAACCTTGTATGATTATTACCACCTGGTGATAATTAATTGGTAAAAAGTTGATTCAGTCTAGATTTTGTACAGTTAATAGGTTTTATTAACTTTTGCAACCTTTTTTCATCTTATAGCGCCGTATATTCTTATGTCTAAGTGACGAATCATGAATTACTAAAGGTATTATGAATCATTTAATATTCAAACATAATTATTAAATTAATGATACGGAACACTACAATATTACAACGGTATCGTCATTGACCGGTTAGTAATGTCGGCCAGTTGAAATTGTTTAAGTAGTCTGACATAAAGACGGCCGTTAAACAACTAACTACGACTAATTCGGAGGCGCTTAATACTGCCTTTATTAACGCGACCGTGCTCCCCCCTGGCTGTGTGCGTGAACGCAGCCATTTGTCACAAGGCGGGTAGTCGTAGGTTTTTATTTCTTACTTATGGTAATAATAAAAAAAACTGTTACGAAAGAAACTATTCTATAGTCGATATATGTATGACGAAGATGATTTGTTGCATATCATAAAATTCAAGATGGGAATTAACTGTAAAAACAAAAACACAATGCTAATTTCTTTGGTACAAAAATCTATTATGTATTTTATAATTTGCTGTGCCAGTGTGTCAGAATGATCGCTACATAGTATCGTGACATACATGTGGTTAATAAGTGCGAACAAATCCCCGAGGGATGCCTTACGCAATTCCTTTCTTCCCTTTTCCATAACTGAGACTGAGAGACTGGCAACGCATTCTCTAAATCTCCAGTTGCCGCCTTTTATTATATAAAATCTTTTATATGTTACTTTATAACTGAAATTGTGGTTGGCTAGTGTCAACTCAAAACTCGTATCACTTCCTCTACTGCATCGAGTAAAGCCTGACTATAAATATAGTTGTTACAGCCCGATCTCTAAATTCCTAACAGCTTAACTTGCAGTTTAACAAGGCGAGATTAGAATCGGATCGGTCGTAAGAAACAAACAGGCAGCCAGATAAACATCGTTGCCACATCGCTTTGTGTTCCAAGATCACGAGAAAACTGAGCAAAGCTCAGCGTTGCGACACAGTTTACTCTATGGTCTGTTGCTAGATCGTAGCTGCTAAAAAAAACAATGACCCCGTCCTTAGACGGGTATTTCCCGATTTTGTTATTATTACAGAAAAACAATTGACGACAATCCGTCTGCATTAACATGTGTTGCCAGATGTATACGATCACTTCGTAATAATTGTTGACTATTTGCTTTCCTTATCGAAGCACACCCTTGTCACACAGAAGCTATGGTGCCACAGGACTTCGATGTCCTTTAAAGACTTAACAAAAGTAGAAAATAAAGTAAATTACCACCAGTGTATAATTTATATGTTATATTTTATAGTTTAATTTTCACGCTATTAGGTGTTGTTAGTTAAGGAGCTGTATTTTTTAACATTCGCATGTTTTTCGTTCCTTTAGTTTTTTTAAAACTAAATTACACCTTATATTAATAAGTACACTCATACTACGTGTACTATTCCTTACAATTTTACCCCCCTCCCCCATTTCAGTGACGACCAGTAGTATGAGCCAATCCCCTCTCGCCTCTAGTCTTCACATAGTATTCCATAATTAGATTAATATAGTTTTAATTCATTTTTTGTAAACATAAAGTTTACGTGAGTTTAAAAAACGTTAAACGCGCCATATTTGAATATAGCTCGAAAAAAATCGTAGAAGATATCGACTACGTGACGAAAACCTAAGCCCAACCCGCCCCCTGTGACCAAGCGTGGTATTTTAAAGACCTACCTCCCCCTCCCCTGAATGGATCATGTAGTACGGATACATTTCTTTAGTTGTATCCGTATACCAGAAAGAAATGTTTTCTGTCCGTATAATTTTTTTTTATAATTACGTTTAATTTATATGCAACCCGAGTATTTTCTCTGTATCATTCACTGTTGTCCATTGCAAAATGAATTGGTGAAAATCTTCTGCACTGCATCACCGATCTCAGTGATGTTTTAACAAGTAAACGAATTAATAAAAATATAGGTAAAGTAAAAGATTGTATCAAAATGAGTGAGTAACGCGATACGGACGGCGGCGCGGAATGCGAGCTCACGACGCTCATCGCCCCACATTCCGGACATGTCAAAACATTTTAGGTTATCTACAAATAATAGTAAAAATATGAAAAAAATAATTTCTACACTACACGATCTATTCCTAAATCATTACAACTTTTCTCCTTTTTTTCCTCCTCTCGGAATCCTAGAAACTTATTAGGTTTCGGCATGATGGATGCTTTGGGAGTGACAACATCCTGTACTTTCATTACCAAACGAATATGAGTATCAGAATGTGCCATTTTTGTTTCTTTACGTTTAATTGTGACGCACGGGTACAGCTAGTATAAAGGCTAGACTAGCAATAAGGTTAAATCTACATAAAGGAGTAAGTAGTAAATGGTTATGTCACCAAGCGATTCTGAACTTCGTTATTTTGGAATAGGGCTAGGGATGCGTCATTTCTCGACCGCTTATAAACTGTAGAAATCAATAATTCGTTAAGTTCACAATTTGATGACAGTTTATAATATATCTAGTTCGATTATAAAAGGACGAAGTTCAACAAAGGCAGTTATACAAATGTCGGCTCAAGCGAATTGAATGGAACCGAACAATTTCGATAGAGATGGCCAATCACATGAGAACGTTTACGTCTACGTCTTTTATTGGACAGAGCGTCTCATCAGTAAACCATTGAATAATTAATTCATAGTTATTTCACCATCAAGCTATTCTTGGGACGACTCTCGCTTCATGTGATAAGGGACAAAAAACAAATGAGTCTCGCATGCGCGTCCGCGATCTCGCAGATAATGTGAGTGGCAATCTTGAGCCGACATCACAACTCCGGCCTTGCATGTTGCCCACCTGTCTCCTATCAGGGCATCATAATGTTCCTCACCGTATCTGAAGCCAGGATCTGGGTCCAATCTCGACGCTATTATTGTTCTGAATCTTAAGATCTCTTGCGTCACCGGATAAATGCGTCTCGTAAGGAAATTTTTCAATTGTTTTCAGTTTATTGATTCATTATTTATTATAAAATGTGTGACTTTTTTTGTTTTCTATTTTACATTCTATTATATTTGTTTGTAATCTCCACGTTTATCCATGATAGATGGATAACATTCTAGTATAAAGTAATCCGTATCCATAACCGTGGGTTTACACTGCCGACAACATTCACACAAAACATTTTGTCATCTCAGTTTTTTCAGAGTATCGCGACGAAGTTTACAAGCCAGTGGAAGCCCACGGTAAGTTCTATACAGGTAAAAACTCGTCTACTACGATTATTTAGTAGGTTACAAATGTGATTTGTAATTCAAGTAAATGTAATATTTACTTATAAAAGAACACAGGTTGTTACCCTTTCATTAAATTGATTGTGACAAAAAACCGAAAGAAAAAAAAACAAAAGCAAAGCAAAAGCATTGTACACACGTTGTTTTCTTTGTCTTCTTTGCAATAAGCAACGTAAAAAACACTCATTTCCACGTATCTTTTCTGATACGTGAATAATCTTAAGTAACATAGTAATGTACGAAGCACATTACCGTAAACAAATTGTCCGGATGTGAGGAATAATAAGTGAACACGATTATAATCTGTACAGATTTATTTTCGCGCCTAAAATTCATGATTATCGATTCCAGCTGTCAAGTCGATTGCTAGAATCGATACATCAAATGGAAACAAAGACGTATTACTTATCGTTATTGTTTATTACCTGTATACACTTCACAGATATAAAACAATGAAAATAATTAGCTTTTGCTACGTCAGAGAGTGGTTGGATTGGTAACCTTCAAAACTGAGAATTTAAGATTTGACCCAGGGAGAAAATAGTAGCAGAAATTTTGCAATTTTTGGACGTAAAGCTCGACGAAGCATTTACATTTCACTAGATGGATGGGTCAGGGCAAAGTTAAGGAAGTCCACTGGATGAGGACGGCAAGGGACAGATGTTTGTGGCGATCAATGGGGAAGCCCTGCGTCCAGCAGTGGACGAATGTCGACTGAAACTACGACGACGAAATCTCTGAAGAACAATTTAATGGTAAAGCCACAAACCGAGTAGGCAGCTGATCTGATTGTGAAGGGGAGGAACAGGAAGTTTATGGGCTTAGGGGCTACGGGGGGTTTATGGGCTCATTTTGTACTTCTGCTTTTTCGCTGATGAGACAGACGTGTCTCATCAGCGAAAAAGCAGAAGTTCAAAATGACATACCAAAGAAAGGTGATATACCAAGATGTATGAATGTCGAAGCGAGAGAGATTTTCCAGGACTGACCGTGGCACCTGCTTATCAAATTTTATGTGATTTGATTCGAGGATGGCTCAGATTCACTATTTATCTCAGTAGGTTTTCTATGGTAGTTGATGGCAAACAAGCCAACGGATCATCTGCTGTTAAGTGACCGCTACCCATGGACGTCCGCAACATGCAAATGAGTAGCAAATGCGGCGCCTACATTTAACGGACAGAGGAGGGGATGGTGACAGGAAAAAGGATGATTCCTATTCTTGGCTATCCCCTCACAGTTCAATCCCGTTCCCATTCTATCATTCTTAAGAAAGAATGGAAAAGGGACGAGGAATAAAATTCGGCCTCCGGCACCTCACTCATCTGATGAAACGCAGAAGTATGCTTCTACTTCACGCCTGTCTTCTGTGAGGTCGTGGTATTTCAACGGTCGTGCCAGCCCATTTTGTGCATACAGATGTTGTTGTTGCGGCGGACTTTACCACTGAAAGGTGGCGCTGCATTTACGCATACAAGCGAGCTTTCATGCATCCTACTAAGTCCCTAAGTTTACTAAGTAAATATTTTTTGTCTACATTTTGATATTAAAAATCTACATAACAAGATAATATTATATTACCCAGAAACAGTAAATAACTCCCCTGAAATTATTATTTCGTATAAAATATAAATTATTAAAAAGATAGTGCTTAGATGGTAATAATATTTATTATTAATTTAAGTTCTCATATCTGTACGTTGAATCGTAATGGCGACTCGTGATTCAGATGCTGCGAGATACGGTATTTTAAGGAATTTCCGACGAAAACTTATTTACATATCGATAATGTAAAATTAACATAACTTATACCTGCCAGAGGTAGATTTAAAATGTCCAAAGTTCAATAGTTTGCCTTTTCCAATAATTCACATATCTTTTTGGCGCAAAAATAATTATTCAGTTTTTTTATACGACCACACTCGTAACTGAGATGGTAAATTTAAATCTTTCATCTTTGATTTGAGATTTGATTATTTGTTTGTTCTTAATACTGCAAAGTATACATGATTTAAAAAAATCTAAGGGAACAGACAGCGGAAGCTACTTTGTTTTATACTCTGTAAAGATTTGTCTATCAGTTTACCCGAGCGAAGCAGGGACGGATTGTAAATATCAAATAAATAAAATTATGACAATTTTATACATCTCTTGGAGTTATCAAATCACTAGGAAGCCATATACGATGATTAAATACGTTTGTTTCCTTCTTATATAATATTTTATAATTATGTAAATGTGATGAGTTCAGTTTTAATATATTTTTTTTAGTTTCCAAAGCTACCTTTTAGCAGTAGTATGCTACATACATTTGGATATATCTTTCGCTCATTCGGACGGGAAACGTGCGCGATTTTCTCCCGATTTGAGAGACGCAGGGTACTTGCGTGCTTAACTTTATTTTAATCCGGTGGCTTGAGATCTGCACTCGACTTACTGCTGAGGGTGTGATAATGATCTCTGTAGAGGTTATCTTGTTTCCTTCGTTGTTTAGCCTTAAGAACCCTTTTAATTTGGATGATGGTTTATCGGGTGAGTCGGGCTATTGGCCAGCTCGGGTTGTATTCAAAGCTTTTTACAAAAGCACCATATGTTTGATCGACATTCGACACATGTGAAAATTATTTATCATCTCTTTGTTAGAGCAAGCTTCAGCGGAAAATAGTTTTTTAAAATTATTTTTTTATAATTTTATTGGAGTTTGTAGCTAACTCAAATATTGACATAATACTTTTCGTTCATTTGTGTTTATTCCCTCAGCGGAATTTGAGTATTAAAATACAAAGTATTTATACGATTGTTCTCCAGAATTCGTTGTAACGTAGGTATTTTCGATTATCATTCGATTGTACTTCGGGTACATTAAAGTAGTCCGTGCCGTACCTAAAAATGTAATAAGTCATTAAATTTTAATCGGTTTTCATTTATACGAAACATGTCTACGACAATTAAAACGATATTTCGCGAAGCAAATCCCGTTGGGAACAACGGCGCGCTATCGCCACCATCGCCAACCATAGATACGACTTTTATGGCGGGCAGCTTTTTTATTTGACATTTTATACAAGTTTATTCAAACACGGCGATAGGATCGGAGACTTTATCTTTCAATGCAACGTTACCGCGAGCCCGGTACTGATAGCATCTCGGCCCAGCCATTGCTAGTTAAAGCAGGCTGATAAGGGATCGGCGCGCGCCTGTGTGCGAGCGCATTCGTACGCGGCGCGCCCGTGTGCACGGAGGGGCGCCCCAACGCCGCGAGCCAGTCACTCAATTTACGCGGTAAAAGAATGACGTCGCAAGCGAAAACACGCGCTCCGTTCGGTTATTTGGCCGAGAACTAGTGTTGTTTTGTGTCAGCGAAGGCGCTGTGATGTTATTGTGGCTGCGGTACCTCAAGCAGTTGGAGCTGGCGTGCGCCAGTGCCGCCGAGATGCCGCCAGGTGGCGCTGACCACGTCAAAACAATGTGTAAGCAAACTTTCTTGTTTACTATTATAAGTTCTTGTTAATGTTACTGTCGGTCGTTGAAATATTAACAAAAAATAAAGCATAAAAACAAAATTTAATTTATTTAATAATTTTAATGTTTATTTTTTCATTTATAACAATAAAAATAAGTTAATACGTCGTGCAATGACATCCTGTAGATTTATCTAAAGGCCGCAGATGATTTCAGTGCGAAAAGTGACAGTTACGACAAGAAAATAATATTTAAAGTATATAATTTAATGTACTTGAAGTGGATTCCTTCAATAAAAATGCTATTAAAGATTTATTTGAGTAAACAGCATGCTGCGATGATTTCGATGAAAACTCGCGATAAGAGAGTCGTTGTGATATGATATTTTTATCTTGTTTGTTTGTCTGACAGTCACAACTGTGGAATGAAAGTAAACAAGGGATTGTTAAAGCATTTTCCTCTTTTCGTCTACTGTAACTGCGATTAAATTGAATAAAACCAGAAGAAATTTGAGTAGAATTTAGTTTTATTCGACAAACATATTTCACACCACTTGAAACGTGGTTTTCGTCATATAGACTAACAAATAAATATAGTATTATGTATAAAGTCACGTCATTGATACTAAATGGTGGAAATTTAGGAGCTACACTGTATGATTATGTTTATTGGCCGGCATAACACACTGTTAATATTAATTTTAACCATGTACCATAAATTTATATATATTTCTCATTTGTACATCCACATAAAAGTTAACGATCTATTTCACTTAAACACATTTATTTGTCCCTGATACATTTACTTTTTATCTTATGCCTTTTTATACTGGCCGCCATTAAAGCCGTGTAGATCAACAGATAAAACACACTCATAGATTAAAAAAGCCAGCTGCGCACACGTATTGGAGCCCTTTGACAACTGCAAATTACGATCTCCGCTTGAAATTCCTGACGTGTGTGGCTCGTCGCTATTTTGACAGACCTGTCAAAAGTGTCTGCCTGCTGTTCTGTATCGTGGAAGGAAATCTTATTTAACTGTCAAGCTTTGTACTGTTATTTATTACAATAATCGACAGTATTTATATAGATTTATAGATCATTATCCTTTAAACGAATTTGATACACCACATATTAATGAAGTTTTGTTTATGCGTCTTTAATTGTACTTAAAATGAACCATCTATTATTGATAACTACAAGTGATTCGATTGATTATTATTTTTCATAAAATTCCTTGTTTTTTTTTTATCATAATCATTAAAAAATTCAAAGGTTTCGATTAAATTATACAAACTTAAATTCATTATATTATTTTATGTAAATGAATTTCAACTTTACAAGCAGACGTATTAATAATTAACTAATAAAAATTATTATACAATTTTCTATATATATATATATGTATGTATATAAAATATGTATTACAGTTTGCAAAAAAAAATCGAAAAGATCTGCTAACTCTACCGG
>JWHW01015735.1:40223-52749 GCA_000931545.1 Papilio glaucus | reverse complement strand
TATGTAAAATAAAAACTATTACAAAGCATATAGATCTATCTAAATTTGTGGTTTAATCATTCTCATCAAGTTTTAACTCCTGACCTCAGTTAAAAAAAATGTTTATAATTACTACCGCATTAGTTAATGGAAGTTAAAAAAAACGTCCAAGTGCGAGTCGAACTCGCGCTCGAAGGTTTCCGTACCATTATCTATAAAAAATCACGTTTGTTGTACGGGAGCCCCTTAAATATTAAATTTATTTTGTTTTTTAGTATTTGTTGTTATAGCGGCAACAGAAATTCTCTCAAAAATTTCAACTGTGTAACTTTCACGGTTCATGAGATACAGCCTGGTGACAGACAGACAGACGGATGACGCAGTCTTAATAATAGGGCCCTTTTTACCCTTTTGGTACAGAACCCTAAAAAATTTAGTTACACTCAAAATAGCTCCCTTATTTATTTACATATTAAAAATAAATAAACAAAGATAGTTTTATTGAATTAGTTAATGTCCTTTAAACGTAAATAAAAACAATAACATATAGAAGGTGAAAAATATTTTCTAATTCAGAAATGGGATTCAATTATTTCTGAATAGTCCGTTTTATTCGAATGGGGTCGTGGCAGTTGGTATTTAAAAAGACCACAAACCAATGAACTAAAGAACGCGTGCTCATCATACAATCTACTGAAGGTTCGACATAAATATTTGACTTCGATTTTGAACTTTGATTCCTTTGTCCTTGGAAAAGCATTAAGCAGCAAGTTTTCATTATAATCCCTGTAAATGCAACCAATTGCAAATATATCTGAGAGGCTAAAAGCTGACACACCGTTCTAGGTATACGTGTGACTGTCAGATTATATACTTCGTCAGTTTATAATCTTACTGGTGGTGTTATAAACTGATGGCGATATTTGAACTGAAAAAATCATTGACAATTTAACGTGTCATTTCGCGAATGATCTTAAATAGTCGAATAGAGAAATCATATTTTGCTTTATAGTTTGAGGTAGATTTTAATTAGAGGTAGGTTGTGATATAAATTTGTATATAAAACGGATATCTTAAAAAAATATCAAAGAAAACATAGATCTGTTGCGTTTGGTCGAATTGTCAATCGTTTCCTCAGTTCACAATTTGCAGACAGTTTATAATATGTCCAGTTCAGTCGGAATACAAACTGACAAAGCTCACAATCATTCGGTAACGTACATAACAATATTGAAATTCTCTAAAAAAAATCGTGTTAAATTAGCCACCAAAATGTGAGCAGTGCCGGTGCGTCCGCGACGCAAACTCACGTCTATTGTTTTCGTTAATGTATGAGAGATTTTTTCCCAAAACACAAAATGTATCTAAAGGCGAGATCGCGGTGGCGGGAATCGAACCTGTTATCACTAGCTTACATCAGGAGCGCACTGGTGTTGCCTTATCGCGCCCATCTCGTCGGAGTTTTTGTAGGCAACACGTAAAAGTTGATGACCGAAAAATAAATAACACAATATTAATACCAGTCAAGGTTTATGCTCACGTAGTATCATTTGAGGGATTTTTAATAATGCTTTCTGTTAATTATAACTAAATTTGAAACCGACGTAATTGTACATGTTGTTTCAAGATCGTATATATATATCCCTTATATATAAAAGTGATTGGCAGCGTTGGCAAGGGACGGCCAAGGAGAATTTATATCGATCAGATTAGTGAAATACTAAAGAAGGGCGATATAAGGAGTACCCGTAACCGTTGAGCTTGTATGCGTATGTATGGATGTAGAAGAAGCGAGAGAGGTGCCAGGATCCTAGGATTTCTAGAGCTAATGTTAAGTCATAAATGTTTCGTGTTATTTTAAATATGCGTAAACTTATTTATCTAGTTTTAATTTAATTATATTGTACTATAAATCATTAATAAATATCATTTTAGAGATGTTTTCATCCATAATAAATATTTGTTACGCATTCCCTGAAGGCGAACAACAGTGTAAATCATACTGCATAAAATTCAGTGATGCGAGTTGCAGAATTTATTGGTTAATGTATCTATTCTTCTGCCGGGCTATCGATCCTTCTGTCATGCCCTACCTTCCTTAGGATAGGCGTTATCTTACCAACAAATACAAGTATATTTTATATAAAAATATTACTTAAGATACATACGGGATATATTAACGATGGAAGTGTGAGATATAACGGTGGCAGCGTATATTCCGGCAAGTATATTCTAATCTCGAGCCCCAACAGCGATCTCCGTGGACCGCCTCACCGCGGTGCCCAGATATTGCTGCAGCATCCATTTTAGTAAGATTTATTCGTCTTCCATAGATAATACTTAGAATAGATGAATGTGTCATACGCTAAGCATATGTGCGACTTTATTTTAAATAATATTTATAATAATCAAATTTATTTTCTCAGATTCTTATGAATTCATTAATTAATAATGATTAAATGGATTTACTTAGTATTTTGCCTAAATATGAAGTATTAATTGTCATTTTTACTACGAAGAGACTGTCGTTGCTAAAGAGCTTCTCAGTGCACTTGTGTGTTAAATTTACTCGGTCGACGCCGGGCTTAGAGCTAGACTTTTATTAAAAGTGATTTCTTTTAAAAGTTTTCACGAATCGCACTCAAATTAGTCGTATAGTTAATCTTCAGTATAGGATAGGCCTTGCATGCGGTGGGCCGGGCGGCTCACGCGCAGGCTAATTGATTCCGGCTCGGGGGCGGAGTCGATTGAAAGGTCGCGGGTTCGATCTCGCGCCGGCTCGTGACGACGTATTGACATACATATTGAATCTATAACTGCATATATATAGATTTTTTAGTTCGTTTTCTGTGCCGTACTGTGACATGGTAAGCCAACTTAGTTCCCACTGGATAAAATATTTTTACTGTAAAGGACACGCTAATAAATAATTTGTTTTTATATTTATTAAATATACGATGAAATAATTAAATAGTAACATATTTGAATTCTTTAATGTCATATAATATACATACATTCCATTTAGTTATATTGTATTTAATATTTACTAGCTAAAAACGGTGAATGAAAACATAGTGAGCAAGAAGCATGTCTTAGAGCCACCAAATTCGAACACATGTGACATCCACCAACCCGCACTGGCCCAGGGTGGTGGATCACGGCCCCTTCCCTCTCTCGGAGAGGAGGCCTGTGTCCCTGCAGTGTGGAATCGTAAAAGCGGTTAAAGGGATGGATATAAAGTGCATGCGGCAAAGATGCGGATGTTGAGATGGTATGAAGTAACACGATTTGGATAAGGCACGTAACGAAAATGTTAAGGGAAGAAAGTAGCACCAGTAATAGATAAATTAAGGAGCTAACGGTTAGCATGGTATATACGTGTTATGAGGGGGGAAGAATAGTACGTTGCAAGGTGAAATGCATTGCTGAAAGCGTAATGAGTAATTGTCAATCTGTGGTGTTAAGTATCACATTTTACGATTTAGTTACCATTTTTAGTTAATAAAAAATATAATATTAGAAAGCCTCGTGATTTTCGCATCGACGAGCTGCTCGGCCGCGTATCACACCGTAGCGCCCGCGCCCACCTACCATTTATTTCAGAGATCGTAATCGGCGTCGGAGAGCGGGCGGCCGATAAGGCGCCGCGACGCCATCTCGATATCACAGGGTGTTCCACTTACAATTCTGCAGAATTCTCTTTAACATTAGTTTTTGCAGATATATGTTTAGTTAAAAACAATTAAATGATTGAATAAAATTGTTCTTTCTTTGTTCGCACATCATGCAAAGACTATTAACCCAATTTGACTGGATTTTGTAAAAAAATATAGTCTAGGTAGACAAAAACGTAGACAAGTGAATCAGTTGGTTAGTGTCCTCTCACCTAACTACTAAAACTTTTTCCTACGAAAGTAATCAATTCAATAATTCAAACGTACATTATTATGAAAATTCGAACATTTTTTTTATTAAGGTTAGGTATTATTGATTATTATTATAAAACTTTGACAAAAATGTAGACAATAGAAACAAAACAATCATTTTATAATTTACACAAAATATTTGTTTATTATTACTATGTTTGGAATGTAACCGTATACACCCTACGTCAGTTCAATAGACGATTTCGAATGGGGAGTGTATGGAGACTGGGGGGGCCTTATCATCGAAAATGGCGGGAGATTCGGTCGGTCGATAGCAGATCGAGCGCTTCGATATCGCGCGCCTCCAGAATACACCCCTTATCTTCGCCCAACTCTTTGTTTGTAATCGGCCGGGGAATCTACACTTTTTGTACTTTCCTATTCATTCGTTATAAATACGTTATCCTTAAAGGTTTTTTGATGCGCTCTTGTGATAACAAAGCTAAGTTTTTAACGCGCTATTCGCTATTAAAATTAAGATAACAATTGGGTATACTAAAAAGTATACAATTGGAATTCGAAGCATATTAACTACTAGCAACCCGCCCCAGCTTCTCTTGGGTAGATAGAAAAATTAAAAAGAAAATATAGCCTAGGTAGATCCTGATAAAGGAGCTATCAATTGGTGATAGAGATTTTTAAAATCAGTTCAATGGTCTTCGAGTATATCACGAACAAACATACAACCAAATCTATTCTCTTTATAATATTAGTACAGATTAGTAAATGAAAACAAAAGTTGTAGCATAATGTAATACGAAAATACGCTGGGACATTATTCACACACGGCCATCTGACCCCAAACTAAGCAGAGCTTGTACTATGGAAACCAGTTAACTGATAGACATATACTACTTTTCTTTTGTAAATACATACTTAAATAGATAATTACACCCAGACCCAGGACAAAGAGAGTTCATGAACCCAAATGTCTGTCCTGGGTGGGAATCGAAAAGTATCTTACTAAACTGTCCAGTATTATACAGTAGTCTTTGTTACTAACCACGACAACCAGCCTGTCAGATGTGTTAAAAGCATTCAGTTCTTATTGTGCAATACCTCCATAATATTTTAAATAGTAATATGGTTCTTGCTTATAGACTTCAGTAGAGTTACAGATTAGTGGCTTACTAAAAAGCGTGATATAAGGATCAACCATAACCGAGCATGTATGCGTAGATGTATGAAGGTAGACGAAGCGAGAGAGGTGTGCCAGGATCGCGCCAAATGTAAATCCATGATCTCTGCCTACTCCTCTGGGTTACGGGCGTGAGCGCTTGTGTTATAAGATATTTATGTAAACGATAAGCTATAAAATACGTTTCATTAAAATAATAGATTAAAATAAACTAATTTAGAATACAAACGACAAAATAGACAACAAAATTCTTAACCCTAATAATTTAAACTCGCTATTATCTGTGGAATAATTAAAAAGATGTAAATTGTCTTTTATCACGTGTTAATGGCATCGAATACATAAAGTTTCAACTAACCTACATATTTAAACGAGTGGTTATCTGTCGGATGGGTGCATGCGGGCGCTATCGCTGGTACGATGGTACGATACCACGTGTCTTCGCCCCCATACACCGTCTGATATTGTCACTACTAATCACTAAAACCGTATAAAATTACCAAAAAAATTCAACGTAGAATCTTCAATTGAACAATCTTTGCCTTTTGGAAACCCCAACCAGCGAATACAGAATGAGTTTGTCGCCGTTCGGAGCACCCTAATGGTTTGAGGTACGTAAGTCGTCAGTTCGAATCCATCATTCGACTATTGCATTCAACCACTATAATTGGAATTAAGGTGCTAAAGTATCTAAATCACAACTACTTAAAATGTTCACTACTTAAAAGTCTTACTTACCAACTTAAATTATTGATGAATTAATCATTTAAAGTAACTAACTAACGCATGTCCGAAAAAACAACTTAAACCTTTGTCCGTTACATTATAAAAACAAAAAAAATAACATTATTGTTTAGTAATTATTAATCCAAACATATGATCGGGCTCATCCCGGGAGATTCCGGGGCGAAGCACCGTGTACCGCTTATCTGGCTATCGGCGCGACGTAGGAAGCCCAGGTATCGTCCGGCACCTGTCCGAGATAGACCCCCTCGACCTTCCTGCAAGAGATAATGACCCTTCCCGCCAGTATAAAATGCCCGAGATAGTGTTTATATTTGCCTAGCAATAACCGTTATTAACTGCTAACTACATGCGAGTACGGCCTAAGATTAAGTGCATTCCATTGTCCTGATACACGGCATTCACGATCAGGTTATTCGATTTTATTTGGTTGATTTAAATTATTTAATATTTTCTACAGGAAAAATAAAAAAAAATGAATATCGAGGACACTGGATAAAAAATCTCCAAATAAACCTAAATAACAGCTTTAAAAGCTAATCCAAATATTATTTTAAGCTAAATACGACATTATTATTATTTGACCTTAGGAGAGTTTGGTTAGTAGTCGCCACTCTTATTTGATCTGGTCATGGTCTTATTGATATTTTCATTTATTTAATGAAAATGAGGAAAGAGGCGTGGCTAGACCTTTGGAACATAAGGTCGTGGATTTTAATTTCTTTAGAGACAATAGTGTCGAGAAACCATCTTAAGATTTAAAATACGTTAGTAGTAGAGTGGCGCTGCCATCGATTTGTAGAATATAAATTTTTTTCGACGAAAAACCCGCAAAACGTTGGCTGAATCCGTTAATAGAATTCAAGATAACGCTTGGGTTGCCTAGATTATTTATAAAATTTGAAAGAATTGTTATTTGAAGTGTTTGTGTGATATAAACGTCAGCTGGTTAAGGCAAAAAATGTGGTACGTTATCGTCAAAAAGGTTGCAACACAGTGGTAATGTATACGGCACTCGCTATCATATCTCATCGGTCGCGGAAGCGGGCATCGCTCGCCAGCGCCTATCGCCGCTTCCCGCTCGTCTGTGTGACAAAGACACACAGACGTGTTCACTGATTTAAATTATACCTCCATGTCACAGTACATGTTGGGCACATGCGACGAAATTACATACCTCAGTGGCATCGGCGACCTTGTATACATAGATTCCTTCCCATCTTTTGCTAATATAAGGAGAAATAGCTTTTCAAGAGCTTACATATTTTTGAAAATTAGCGTGCGTCGCCATCGAGGGATGTTAATAATATTATAAAAAGATTTGTTCTTTAAAAATGTACACACCCAAAGTCTTACTAAACGCGATCGTTTCAATTTATTCACTATACTTTATACCACAGATAATGTATAATATCAGACACGACATTAATAATCACATTGTCAACACAATTTTCACACCTTCCTACACAATGCACGTATTGCAACAACCATTGATAGATGGCCGCGGCTAGGCTACACGCGCGACAATTCCATAATGATTTACTATTTGCCAGCCGTGGGCAGTCACGACGCAGCGACGCGACGACGCGACAATAAAATCGCAGCATCTCGTCGTTAACAAGGCGACCGCGACAAGAGTTGTCGCGATGCGATCGCGCGCCAATTTGTACGCGTGTCCCAGCGTTGGGATTTATTGGGCACGCGAGGAACGTTTATTTAGTCGATAGCCCGTGGACGCATAGGTGGGCTTGTCGCAGATGCAAGGATAGCGGATGTCTAAGATTCAACGCCCCGGGTATAACCATTTGTTTCGGATGTTTTCATATCTTAGTTTGTTCAATTGTTTTGCAGTATGTTTGTCGACAGGATAAATTAAAATGATTGTTATTTGGTCTTGTTATTTCCGACGAAAGCTTTCTATCCGATCTATTCATTTTTGTACTATCAATCTTGATTTTTCTCTTTTAAAATGTAAGCCTATCTCCTACTCTTTGGTTACCCTTACAGTTTTAAGTTAATGCAAATATCATGCATATAGGTTATCGTAAATAGATGAATTTAAATAATTAACTGTTATAGCGTGTTCATTTATTTCTATAGAAAACACGTTTTATTTAAAACATATCACAATAAGATCTAATAACAAATTAACGGCAAATCCAACTGATTGATATTCAAAACGAGACGATAAATTCACGATACATGTCTACATTACTATTCATAAACAATCGACATAATATTTATTTAAAATCAAACGCGTAATGTATATCGTGTGAAGCGATGATAACGAGTACATGAAAAATAAGATATGTAATCTGACGACGACCTAACAAGGACGAGAAGCAATGGTCACAACAACGAATGTTCCATCTATGAAACCAAATTAACAGTTTTAAAACTGAATAGTTTGTGAGGCCATCGTTCGAAACATCGTTTTTCCAATAGTTTTCGACATTAGCATCTTAATAACCAGTGGTAGAGCTCGTAACAACATCTTTTGCACGAGTAGGCCAGCACGACCGGTAAATACCACAACCTCGCAGAAGAAAGGGATGAAGTAGAAGTATTCTGATGAGTGTGATGCCGGAGACCGAATCCTATTCATTTTCCTCTTCCTATTTGTATACGGAAAGGATGAAAAGGAGAAGAGAATTCTTCGGTGTAGGGAATGGATCCGAAAAGGAAATATCCACTTTTTTCCTAACCATTCCTCTCCACTATCCATTAAGGGTAGGTTACGCATTTGTAACTCATTAGCTTGTTGCAATAGCTATGGGTAGCGGTATTTCATATCAGGTGAACCGCTTCCTCGTTTGTTACTTTCTTCTATCAAAAAATACTATGAATCTGTTATTTTTCCCGACAGATTGCTATTATCTTACACCTGACCGTGACTTTGACTTCGTATTTTTTTGCACTGTGTTCTAATTGTAAGTAAAGATCCAGACAGGTGTATACTAAGACCTAATGACCTGTCTTTGGAGTAAAGACCTGTGTCCAAAGTTAGGAAGGAATGTTAAAGAGCTACTCAACCTCCCAAAAAATTCACGTCCGTGATTCGTCCCCGAGTCTTTTAGATTTGTAAGCATATGACTTATCGAGTAACCGTTATAATTTTATCACATATTTTATCAATAAAACATATATATCCTACTTAATACGTTCAAGTGCAACTTGAATCGCTCATCAGTACTATGAAACAGTATGATTTGTTGACATTATGAACTCCAATTGTGAACTGCCAATGTGACCAAAAATCACGGTGATTGAAAAGTTTAAGTTATGAATTTTAAGTACGGCGTATGTGTTAACAAACTTAAGTTATATTGAAGTGGATGAATCAACTTTTTTATGAAAGAATGTGGCGAACGAGAAAGCGGTTCGCTTGATATTACGTGACCGCTACCTATAGGAATCTGCACAAACAAATGAGTTGCAGATGCGTTGCCTACCTCTAATGAACTGAGGGATAGATATCCTAATCATCTCCTTCCAATCCTCTTCCCATTCCTATCATTTGTAAAAAAGGATGGGACGGGGAAAGAGTTGAACAGGATGTCTATATAGGGGGTACTTTTAATATCTGGAAATGGAATGCGGAAACAAAAATACCACGTTGTCAGGGTGTTAAGGGTAATGTGTATTGAATTATAAAAATAAAAGCTAAATTATTTTAATCTCAATTTAACACTGGAAGCTTTATTAACCAGATTAAGAATAGGAGCTTTTCGTCATATACTAAAACTCAAGTTTAAGGGTGCATTTCCTTCTATGGATGGATTTGATTCGATTCGGATTCAACTTAGCTATGTTTTTTATATGGAAGGATACACATCCTTCCATCGACAACACGCACCCATAACACACGTTATAGGTGCGTGTTGTCGATGGTTGCAAGTTGTGTAGTAACGTGCATAGCAGAGTACCTATAGCAGGAACATCACGTCATCGTTCCCCGTGCCTACTGACGATGCATCGCATTGCTCAAGCTGCGCATTCCTTGCACCTCTCCGCGGCACATCTTACTCGCTACGCTACATAGCTTAGAATCAGCGGAACACATAGTTTTGTAGCTTGGCTTTTACCTCGCAGCACAGCTTCATAACACATCCCTGGTGAAAAAGCACCCTTAGCATTACAATATTATAATGTTTTAATTTGAATGTTTCATTTCAGTGAATGGCAATATCGGTGATCAGCCACTGAGTACTTGTAAAAAAACATTTTCTTTAAATTGCATTTTTTAATCTTCACTTTATTCCTATAATGTTTTCGTTTTATGTTAATAAAAATACGAGGAAGCGATCTGGTTGGTAGAGTAAAAGTCACGATTTCCATTACTTGTCCCTCGATCTCCCAGCAAGCGGATCGGGTGTTACTTAAATTCAATCGGTCAACTTAGCTCAACTTAGAATCTGCAACAAAGTTAACGAACGGTGTACAAGTAAGTATATAGATTGCATTGAGCCATTCCTTGCAATTTGTTGGTTTTTCTTTTAATAGATTTCTAGTCAATCGTTTCACTATTTTGTCATCATGTTCCACTAGGTGATATTACTCGCTTGCCTCCTTCTATCGTTAAAACAAATTCCTTTACTAGTTTATATCGCTTTATCGCTGACGAAAGTGGAAACATCTTTATTATTCCGCGAAGAACAATAACTCGCGACATCGGCCGGACTCGCCGCACGATCACACTCTCCAATTAAAACCGCCAACTGTACAAGGTTCGCGCTCACGCCTCCCGCGCTATGGAATATAAACGTTAAGGCTGCGCGGGAGAGGCTCTATCGTACGCCTGATGAGATACCGCACGACCCTGTCTAGTGAGGTCGCGCCTCTATCGATAAATTTTCGCTTGATATCCCATCTTTAGAGTAGGGACGTTCAAATCAATTTGTTGCGGTAAGCACATGTAAGGTTAAAAAAATCAAGATTACAATTCTGTCATTTAAAAGTTATGTGCAAACTTACTGTTTTTCGAATTAAAATTCTCTTCTTAAGTCACTTTTATATTTCAATTTAGCTCTCAGGAGTATTTCTTGGAGCTAGTTGGAATTGATTTCGAAATCGATATCCCGCTGTAACGTTGGGTCATCCCTATAAGAGAAACAAACTATCGGCGTTCACGATCGCGGCGCGCAATATCATTATTGTATACTTTCGCCCTTCGAGAGCCGATAAAGGCTTAAAATGTAAATGAGACGTGCGAAAAAGTATGAGATTATCTCACTATTAGGTATAAATTAAGGGAAGGGAATGAGGCATGCGGCACAATTATATTGTCACGAAGGTGGTGCCCGTGCGTCGCAGCTGAGCGGCGCAATCTGCGCGCCCATCTGAGCGCGCGCACGCCACCAGGCCGGGCAGGGTTGGCGCACTTTAATATTGATGTATCGGACGATTCAATCGATTGTTACTTAAATTACTCATTCTAAAACCTTCCCTTCAATTAAATTACACAATAAAAACATTCTTATATTCCAATTTAATTTTTTGTTAGAAAGTTCCCATCAAAAAATATTTATACAAAAGAATTTACTACCAAGAACAAATAATTAAAAGTATTGAAACATTGAGAGGCGTTACGTTATAATATCGAGATGAGCACATCCCTAGCTCCATGTAATCGATACGGGCCGGCTAAGCGGACGGACAAACTCATATATTTTATTGTGCGCCAATTAAAATTATTCCCCTTCCTTATTGATTGTGGGAATAACTTGGTCTTCTAACTTGACTTATAATTCTATTGAATTATTTATTATATTCAGGATTATTAGCATTCCGACGCCATGTCACGACCCGCGATTAATGTTTCTTCATTATCACCTATATTCGACTATAATAAATATTTCGGTGGATGTCTACTCTACTGTCACGCTGCATGACACTGGCAGTACTAACCATTAGCTTAACCGTTTCCTCTTACAGACAGACTAATACAAAGTCACAATTTGCAATACACTACTATAGCTCGTTCCAAATAAAGATGTAAAGTTTGTAAACAAAGGGTACACTTACATTTTACGTTAAAATTCACAAATTCCAAAATATTTTCGTAAACTAATCTTATAAAATTAACATTATATTGTACAATTTCACTTCAATTTATCTCTCAATTCAACATTCCCGACAATTACAAAATTCAACATTCCCGATGAAATTTTAAAAAGTGTAATGGCCGCCATGAATGGTAAATGACGTTTGTTTATTTACAAACTTTACATCTTGATTTGGAACAAACTATATATGGTGGTGTCAAATTAACGCATTGGGTAGCAAATAGAAAAAAATAATATCGTACAGATGGGTGTTTATAAGATTAATTATTACTAACTACTAATAAGAACTTTGAAAACGCATATTTTAAAAGAATACTTTACTATCAAAATTACAAAGATTTCAAAACTTTACAAATCTCATTGAAAACAGCATAGGTATTTTCTGGATCGTTAAGAATTATGTTAGGCGTGACACTGAATGATAGGATTAAAAATAGCATTATAAGGGAAAAGTGTGGCTTAAAAGTGGATGTTGTTACTAGAATTGTGAAAGGAATGCTTCGGTGGTCCGGGCATGTGGAAAGGATGAATGAAGAGAGAATAACCAAACAAATTTATGTTGCAAAAGTGAGTGGCAGTGTTGGTAGGACGCCCTGGGAAAACTTATATCGATCAAGTTAGTGACTTACTAAAAAAGGGCGATATAAGGAGCACCCATAACCGACGAGCATGTA
>JWHW01015735.1:10731-39633 GCA_000931545.1 Papilio glaucus | reverse complement strand
ACGCCTTTAACCGAGTGGTAAGAGATGAATTTTCATTAGGCGATCCTGGCACACCTCTCTCGCTTCTTCTACATCTACGCTACATGCTCGTCGGTTACGAGTACTCCTCGTATCGCCTTTATTTTGTGCCACACTAAAGGTGTGTTGGTTTTGTTTGATTTGATTGTGGTGATTTATCTGTACACTAACTAACATGACGTGAATTTGTAGATTTTTCTATTGAGATAGAAGCGGCCAATCCCTTAAAAAACCCTTTAGTAAAGCCCTTTGGTTTGCATTCATTTGACGCATAGCGTCTGACTAGCGTCTAGTCTTAGCGGGCATGCGCGTACGCAGCCTACTTTCGCGCTAAATTGTACTTACTAATAAATCGTTGTACAACTCGATAGTTAAATAAATTGCGACTTAAATTCAACAATATAAAGTATAAATTACTACAAGCAACGTAAAATTAGCACTGCCGATCAAATTGTGTTCTTATAACAATGACTTAGATCTTTTTATTGAATACGATACTGTAAAGAATTACGCTTTTGTGACACTGTAAATTAATGTTTATTGTGATAGGGATTAAGGTTTAAATTTGGTTGTTTGAAACGATGCGTGGTGTTGGTCCAGGGCTTGCAAAAGGCAGTGCCACACGTGCACGGAATGTGCAATTTGATTGACCGTCAATCGGCGATCGGTAACGGCACCGCCGCGGTACGGTCGGTGTGCGACGGTGACTCACAATACTTAGAACTTAACTTTGTTTTCCTGGCGGACGCGCATACTTAATGCCGTCTAAATTCTTAGAAGTGGGCTTCTGTAAGCTAAGTTCGATTGACCACCGTCTTCGATGATCGGAAGTTAAGATTTGTTTTATTATCTTGTGTAAACTAGAAGATATGTCATTATTGTTATAGTAGACATGATGAAAATCTTCCTTAGCCAAACAAACGTTTGAATTTATTTAAAGAAAGAGTTTATACTAAGCTGCATATCTCAGCAAGATGGCATCACGGAAATCTTATCCCATTTACTTTGGCATATATTCCTATCATATCCGACTTGGGTCTGGGGGCGAGCGGAGAGGGATGAAGTGCGGGGTGGGGGATGCTCGAGGTCAGATATTTCAATTCTCGGTCGGATATTGGCGGGCGTCGTGACGACGCATACATCTCGCATCGGTCCGCTTTTCCGCGTGCCCTAAGCTTATCAATATATTGAAATCGTTGGCGATGTTATATATGTACGTTTGTTTTATGATCCAGCTCATACATACACGTTGTACTTCTTACATACGTGTTAAGTACATCAGCGAGTACCAGCAGTATTTCCTAACCAATACGTCTTAGGGTCCTTTAAGAAGCGAGCGTACTCCTTCCTTAAAGGCCGGCAACGCGTCAGCAGTTCCTCTGGTGTCGCTGTTGTTCATGGATGTTGGTGATCACTTATATTTTAGGCGACCCTAATCTCTATGGTATAAAGAAAAGAAACACGATTATGTATACCAATTTGCACCGAAGATAGCTATTTAAATTATTGTCGATGATATCTATTTCGTTATTTATAAATAACAATTATCCATCGGGTAACAATCGAATCCAGGACTCCCTTTCAATTCAGTTTCATAATCTAACTGCGGGGCTAATTTCCAAGAATATAAGTCCATTTTAAATTAAGAATTGTTTTTAAAGCAATGATATTCGCTAAATTGACTTCTGACATTGTGTCAATCAAATTGAGTGAAAAATATATTGAATTTGATCTTGCAAGTGTCGCGCGAAGGCACGCCGCCATTTCCTCCGCCGTCTGTCATGTCTCTTCTACATATTAATTCTCACACATTTTTATTTACTAGCAACATTTTTTCTTTTTTCTATTTTTTTTCAATTACATAATGTAAATGATTTAGTATATAATAAAAATAATTTAGTATTTATGTAAATCTCTCAATTTACCTTCACTGTTTAATATTTTATTTTAAAACAAAAATGTCTACCTAATAATTTTGTATTATATATAAGATATAAGTAATATCGCGTATCGCGCCCTAAGTAAAAGGATTTTGGGTCTAAAATTTAAACATAAATCTTTCATAAATTGAATTGAAAATAATATAAATGGTCGAAACTATCGAACGATCGAAAACAGTCGTTAGGCGCGCGGAGGGAACAAAGAGGCGTCGTTGAAATGAGACAAAACAAATGAAAAGATAGATCGAGTGAACAATATCTTATTTAGCAATAAACCCGCGGAGGAAGCTCTGCTAATTTCCTGAAAGCGACGAGGATACGCGACGTTTAGCGTTCAATATTTTCAACTTTGTTTTACATCGTACGATTTTAAAATGGACGAAATTTCCGAACTGTAATAAAATACGTTGTTTTATTTAAATCTATAATAAAAAAAATAAGCGTGCTGCAACATTTATAACTTAAGAATGGGAAACAGATTTTTTGATCTTTGATTTGTTAGATTTGTCTCCGTCCCGAATCTTTAAGCAACAAAAAAAATATCAAGAAAATGTCTGGTTTGATTTCTTCATAAAATGCGATACATTTTATGACGAATTGTAATTGTTTCATATGCTATATTGTCGGACCGAAGGTGTGACAGGGAAAAAGAGAAATATATCTTACTATTATTATAAATGCGAAAGTTTGTAAGTATGGATGTATGGATGTTTGTTACTCTTTCACGCAAAAACTCCTGAATGGATTTTATTGAGACTTTACAATAACATAGCTCATAAATCAGAATAACATATAAGCTATAATTTTTAAAGATATTTTGTGAATTGTCAAAAATATGACGATAATCGTCAAGTAAGGTGGAAAAAAAATCCGCCATATACGAGCTATTCTGGTGTGCGCTGCAAAAACCGTTAGAGATACACGTATATAATGTATAATGGAAATGTTAACCTTAAATAGTCCCAGAAAAAACCTGCGATAGCATATATCTATCTTTTATGTGTAAGCTATTATCGCCAAAATACTTCGCCGGGCCAGCTATTTAATAAATAAGTAAAATTTCCCCGACTCAATCTATGAATTGTATTAGGAAAATATTTATCGAAGTAATCGCATGGTGTAAAGGGGATCCGACTGTATCGTCACGGTTGGATAAGTTGTAGCGACAACATTGTCCCTTATTGTTTTATTCAATTCCCCGATGGAGTGAGCGCGGGCCCTGATTACATTTGATTTGGTTCGGCGTCGGCTTATTTATCTTTTTAATGCGATCATTTGTAAAGTTCGCGAACGACTTAGACTTTGACAAACACGCAAATGGGTTCAGTGGTTTGTTAACATTTTAATTAAGGTTATATACATACAAGTTTATGTTAACATTATATATTATTAATAAGTTTAAACGTCATTGATAAATTATTATTATTAATAAACAAATATCAAGCATGTTTCTAGAGTTAAAGTGGTCAGCATCATATTACCCTAGCTGCCGGAATTTAATTACAAAAGCAATTAAATAATTCATTGCTCAATTTTATGGGTTGTTTTTAATGCGTTCTCTGTGGTGAAGAAAAATGTTTTACGTTATCGATTAAATTTTCAGGAAATGTTCACATCGGGTCGGATCGGATCGACATAATTAGTAGTACCTTGACGAAGTAGGGGCGGATCACTTGTTTAAAAATTAAAATAATTATTTATCATTTAATTTAGAATGCGTGATGAATTAAAATTTAATTATGAACTCGAAAGGCTCTGTGTTACTAATTTGTCACAGTTGGAGAGTTAATAAAGTGGCAAGAAACGCCGCGTTCTTTGTCTGCGGCAGTACCCGGTATCGCATCCACCGGGCTCGTTTCATTTCCTGCGCTTGCCTCTTGTCGAACTCTCAAACGTTGTCAAGTCATAAGAGACAGCGAGTTGTATCGATTCAAATGAACTCAGGTTTCTTATATTTCATTCCTTAAATTATTTATTACTTTGTTCGAAAATTATTAATTAAATATTTATCGATTTCTTGACCACTAATAATGCAATGGTGTGACTATTTCTTAGCATTGACCTCTATGTTTTGTTCTGAATAATTCATGATAAAACGGTTAATCGAACTACTTAAAGTATCTCTACCACTGAACGTGTTTTTTCCTTTATTTGTCTTCACTACCTATTATAATTTATTTACATTTTAAGTCTTTAAGAATCTCATTAAAATATTCCACCTAAAGTGAAATGAATTTTCTACTTTTGCGAATATTTATAATATGAATATTGTAATAAAATAATCATGTAAACAAAGTGGTACAGACGGTTGTCGATCCTAAGGTTCGTCATAATTTTTTAGTTAAAAATTAAGAACTTTTTGTTGGTGCTCCCTCACGTAATTGTCTGTAATATAACTTAACAGATTCGAGCCTTTCATCAGTGATAGAGTAGTACCGAACATTACAGTACGCAAACTATAATGAAACAATCTGTAACATTTTGATACAACGCTCAAAATCGAATCTAATATGTTACATGTTACATTACAGATGAATGCTCGTTAGTCAAGGAGGCAGTACTGTAACGTAATGCTCAAAATGGAATCTGAAATGTTACATTATAGCCGAATGCACCCGGTGAGGGAGCAAATGAAGACTTCAGTAATATCTGTTCAATAAAACAAACATCATCGATCATAGACATAAGCTGTTATAGTCGAATTGTGGAATTGTACCTTCCATCTTTTATTTTAGCACGCCTGCCCCAAACGTTTCAAAATTATTGCTTATTTCGAATTTACATTTTAAAATTTTGAGAAAATCCGACCTGTATCCCGCTTATCACTTGTACCAGCGTCTGTTAGCAGAATGCGAGAGGATAATCACATTGTTTTGTTTATGATTCATTGCTGTTTCTGTTCATAAACTTCGTAGTTATAATATTTATTGTTAGAATCGAACGCTCGCTTGCATATTTAACGTGCTATGGATCTTATATGAATAATCTACATGAAACTTCTCCTTGAATGAGACATGGATATTCGTTTTGAGAACGAACGAATTACGATACAGCTGTCTAATTAATTTAAAAGTGTGGCTTAAAAGTGGATGTTGTGACTAGAATTGAGAAAGGTATGCTTCAGTGGTTCTAGCATGTTGAAAGGATGAATGAAAAGAGAAAAACAAATTTATGTAGCAATAGTGAGTGGCAGTGTTGGTAGGGGCCGCCCTGGGAGAACTCATATCGATCAGATTAATGGTTTACTAAAAAGGGCGATATAAGGAGCGTCCATTAACGACGAGCTTGTAAGCGTAGATGAATGTAGAAGCGAGAGAGGTGTACCAAGTTCGCGCCAAATGAAAATCCATGATCTCTACCTCCTCTGGGTTACAGGCGTGAGCGGATTTTTATATATTATTTAATTAATGTAGAACCACTATGAATTTGTACTAAGGTTTTTGTTTTCTTTTACAGGTAAGTGTCCTGAATGCCTAATTTTTTATTGTACTATCAATATAAAACCAACTAAGGTACGTCTTACTGTCCATTTAACTTTAATGTTATAATTATTTTCATTAAATGAAGAATTTCCTGACGACAGTTCTCAAAGTAATATAACCATATGCTTTGATTTTGTGCGTCTCTCAAATTCCAAATTATCCTAAAAGTTAAGGAGTACTCCTAGTGAGCAAAGGAACTACATAAAGCCCTTTGAATTCCCTTGCTGTGCAAAGGCTCCCTAAGATGTTTATCCAATAGTTACTTCGCTTTTCTAGTAGGTATTGGTAAGATCAGTTCGTTCTAGAAGTACGCAAGAGGAAGCTGGCCATCTGAAGTCCCTAAATTCCTTTTTTGACATCTCAGGTCTTCCAGCTCTTGCTGGAAGGCGACTTTTCCGTACAATGGAACCCGATCCCCATTATAAAAGTTATAATGCTGTATGTCGATTATTTAAGAACGTAAATATATAAAGTGATGGTAAAGTACACATATTTATTAAGTTTATTTGTTATAGTAATTCGCACGAAGGCTCGTGGGAATATCACAGCCTTTAGCTAATCCGGACGCTATCAATTGCGCAAGCGTCGGCAATGATTTTATACAGAGATTAACTTTGCTATCGATTGCTAAAAATCGACACTTGTAGCCATAATACCTTATATTATACGTTTATTATTATAATGTAATACGTTTTATACATAAATGTAACTATATATGTTTGATTCGTTTTCAAAACCAATAGGAGATTAGATTCGTGGTCTGATACATATATTGGACCATATATTATTTATTAACTTAAAAACGATTATGGTTTGAAAAATAAATATATGCCGCATTTATTCTCCAGTCCGTTAACTTCCGAGCTACAGCGGAATCAAACATAACAGTCAAAAACTTTTTAACTTGAGAGCGAATAGAGAACGGCTTATGACGAGACGCGACTCTTCAGGTGTACACGGGGCTATCTCACGCCAGCCGCCTGCTGCCTCGTGATACGTCACTCATAAGTTTTCTTCGCATTTGAATTATCGCACTGCGCGCAAAGTTGAAAATGGATTTTTCCCGCTTCATTCTCTTTTGACGTGTTCGCTTCGTTTCCGAACGCGAGCGAGCTCGGTTGACGTTTGACATTACGTTTCTATCTTGTTACTTTACATTAATTTTTTTATTCGTTTTTATAGTGAGCATGTAATGAACTTCGGCCAGTATCATCCAGTTTTTAAAAACATCAGAAGTGAGGTCACGTTTGTTGTGGGTTAGGTGTACTTAACTGGTTGTTATTTTATATATAGAAAAATATGGAACTAAGTCATGAGATCAGTGACAGTTAATTTGCTGAATCTGAATACACATCGCAATACGGTATATAATAAGCGATGTGTCGATAATGAAGCGTCTACTCGATGGACTTTCATTTCCGCGCGCACGTCGCTCGATAACAAAGAAGTGTTGACATATTTAGAACAAGCCTGAAACCGAACTGGCAACACGACTGGCAGCACAGCGGCCGACTGCGACAGCCGTCAGCGCGGTAGCTGGCGCGAGATTTTAATTTTCGAATCCATCCCGCGCCCGTCGTGTTTCCCGCGTCGTCGTTTCCCGCGCTTTTGTTGCAAACGTCAAATCGTCGTCCCTATTGCTTCCTCTGTCGAAGAATGACAACTTTTTTTTTTAGAAGACTGACAAAAGTTGGTTGACTGACGTTCGGCGTTAGCAAGAGTTTTTCGCAAATTGGTTGCCTGACTGAAATTGAATTTTGATTGATTTCAATTGAACTTTTGACAGTGTGTGATTTCGTTTACTCTGAATTTAATGCGGTAAAGATTTTGCGTCGATATATTTAAAGCTTATATATTCACATATATATTTTCATATTGAGAAAAACGCATGTTTAGATGAACATAATGATAATGCATTTGTTTTTTTTTAAATTTAATATTACTATTAATTTTGACGTAACTTACTTCTACAATATACAGTGCTGAATTTTGCAATTTATCTTGGGCATCGCTCCATCGTGGAAAGACCATATTCTTGCAAAGAAGTATATTGTTGACTGTAATAAATTAGTAGTAAGGAAATCTACCCATTATTTTACAATTTTGTATCCTCCTCCCCCCTCGGTGACCATCGGTAGTATGTGACCAAGCGTGGTATTTTAAAGACCTCTTTCCCCCGTGAATGGGTCACGCTTCGCTAAATATATAGTATGCATAGTGTTAATATTTTTATGACTCATTTTTAATTAAACATTTTTGACACAACAATTTAAATTTGAATTAAATATAAAAATAAAATGAATAAGGATTTGTGTCGAAGCGACTGTCTGCTGAGGTCAGCGTCCATCACTATCTTTTTTCTGCACGGGCGCCCCCGCCCGCCTCCTCGATACACCAACTCGATTACAATAAGAATGGAGAGAGCACAACACTATTGTGCGGCTTCGGATCAACCTTCCGAGAAAAGGTGTAGGCCGATACCACATTTAAGAGGTATAGAGAAATCTTATACGTGTATCTGTTTTGTTGTAAACAATAACACATTTATAATAAACGATTACGAATTATAAGAATGGTCTTCGGCGTTGATATATTCAACAATCACTTCATTAATAACTGAAAACTGTATAGAAATCAGTTTTGAAGTTCTAACTGACTCGTCAAGGGGAATCTTTGTTTTATAATATTCAGGGATGGATTGCCACCAAAAACTAAAACAAGCCCGCCAAGAGAGACTTAATCGAAATGGCGGCGCAATAATCCAATACGACGTCTACAATTGGACTGCAGATGCAATTGTCACGGCCCGGTGAATAGCTGCCAGCTCCTTGTTTTTACTCGATTGCTCGATTATTCGATTCTCGTTTTTCGTCGTTCCCGAACGATACCGGCCGCACACTGAGAGCTGTCATATCGACTCTTTGTTTGGCGTGTGGAAAAAAAAAACGGCGAAAAGATAAAAAGTCTCCCGAGCAAATTGGGCGTCTCTGTTAAAAACAAGGGAGGTGGAATGTTACGATAGCGGACAATAAACGTCCGATCTGTTTGTTCGATGAGAATTTGTTGATTGTTTTTACTTGACGCTCATTTTTGTGTTAGTTCGTTGAGTGTTTTTAACTGTCACTTTGACGTTTGTTTTTTTTTCTTGTCTATGGTTTCCGCCTTTGGAGCCAACATCGACGCTAAAACTTGTTCGGTATTTATGTAGAAACACCGGTGAATCCTTAATGGTTATATCTGGACAACGTGCTAACCGTTATCTGCGAAATGGAAGGGGGTTCAGAGGGTGTTCGAGGGGGTCCCGATATGAATCACGGCGAGTAATGGCTGTAATATCACGTACTGCACTTTGTCAACTGCTTGTAGCCTTGCACTCGCATAGATAATGTGGAGATTGCGGCTCTGGGGAGACGATCCCGACAGTGCACCACCCTAGGAGACGGGATAAACAGTTATATTTCTAGTTATCAAGCTAATAAACTGTACGAAACCAGATTAAACAGTTTTATTCATATAAACGTTTACTTAAAGTGATGTTAAATTTGATATTACATTTTTATATTTACAATCGAATTAGCCATGTTATTATTTTATACGAAAAATGAATTGAGTATTAAAAAATAAATATGTTATGCATTTTTTAACTATGATAAAGTTGCACCTTGGACGATTTATCTGAGTCATTTTAAATGTAAAATTTAAGTTTTTAATGAAATGAAATGAAATTTATTACCCAAAAAATAACGTTACATGAAAAAACAGAAAAAGTAAAACAAAATAAACAATTTTAGGGTAAAGGAAGAGGCTCAGCTGATGCTGCTACCAGTTTGACACTGGTAATAGCGCTGATTTTCAGCCTCCCCGTTCTTACTGTGATTAAGTTCGAGAAAATTTGTACAGGGGGTTAGTCAGTAGTAACAAATGAATTAAATAAATCTTCTATAAAATAATTCATTGCATTCGTGTGTTGTGTGTGTGAGATGTGTGTGAAATGATAAGCTAACATGGCTGCCTTTATACGTATATTTAATTATTATTATTTTTTGATCTAAAAGAAGGTAAATTTTGTATTTTTTCCTGAACGTATATCTCGATTTCAAGCATCTCAAAGGAGGTGGGATGTTGTTCCAACATTTGGCAGCGCTGTAACAAAAAATTCCTATTACTAATGTTTAAAATTATTTTTTATTGACCATTTCAAGTAAGCCTAAGTTCTCAATAGTAGGCCAAGACCTCATGTTACGTATTCCACTGGTAAACTAAGGTTTTAAGATAAGTAAGTTATTAGCTGTGTACAACGAGATTCTTCTTTAATAAAACAAATGAAAGAAATATTACTAGCGTTGCATAAAAAATCTATATTAAATACAACAACAATACAAAAAAAAAACATAGAAACGTCTTTACAGCAAAAATTTTCCCCTTAACAAGAAAAAGATTTCTTCCACTTGTGTCCGTATCAATAACCACTTGTAAAGGCTAGCCGTGGCGGGGAAAGCGCAAGCCGACGATAGCATCTTGCAGAGTGGTGTCGAGCAGGCCTAGGAGAGCCTGAGCGCGGCTAATCTGCCTCCGCGGCCCGATCGCCGCCTCTAAGGGGCCTTACTAAACAATTATTGGGATTGTCGACGATTCTCACACGAGTGGCCTTTCGATCGAGAACCGTTGGTAGCGAGGCATACATATTATATACACTATTGTGTACATTTACAGAGACGAATTTTCATTAATATAATACAGACAAAATCTTAAGATTTAATAAACTTTTGAGGTAACATAATACAGGATATTAAAATAAATGAATACATTCCTGATTTGGGAATGGTAGCTATCAGGGGCAGATAAAAAATTATGTAATATAGTTTGCTTGTATACAATGTTTCGATTGCTATCGCGTGTAATCCGCCGTGTCCACAGATAACGGTCAATCGTAAAAATCGCGCCTGATTAAAAGTTATCGGTTTTTTTACCGATAAGGTGGCGCGCGGAGCGACGAGTACCGGTTACCGCTAGTGCGCGTTAGGCGAACTGACGAACGGCCGGTATTTGGATATTAGTTTTTCGTTGTTATATTTATTTTTTTATTGTTGTTAAGTCGTCGTATAACATGTGGATCTTTTCTTGAGGTACGTTATTATTTTTTAATTTCGATTATCGATTTTTAATCAGTTTATATCACGCCGTATTTTATCGATTTATTAATAGATTTATTTTAATGTTTTATTAAATATTTATTAAGGGTTAAAATAATTTAACAACCGTGACATTATTACCTCAAATAATTGGTTTTTGAGTTGCTTATTACAAAGGTCACAATTTCTAATGATAACAGAAATTAATTTGTCAAACTGTACCGATAGAAGTTACTCTAAATATTAAATAATGAAGTGTTTATTGTTTTACTCTATACGTGCAATTGTTTATTGCTAGGCAAATTAACATTTATATTCATTAGGTAACATAATAAACTAGTTACTGTGCATTAAATGACTGAGGATATCTACAATTCGAGCAAAACATGTGCACAAAGTTTCAACCTTTTCAACCCAACAGTTTCAACCTTTATATAACTTTATTCGCTTATCCAGCTCTAGACTCAAATAAATTCCTTCAGAATGCACTGATACCCATATCTGTTTAGATATAATAAATGTGTAAAAAAGACTTTGAGAGAGATTTGATTCCTTTAAGGATATGCAAATGTTTGTGTATTGTACTACTGGACCTTCTAGATCAGTGAAATGCCACTAAACCAAAGGAAATGAAAGTTTAGCGCATTACCCATTTAACAAAAACCGAGCGCGTTTGTCACATACCACGAGAAATCCTCAGTAGAAGGAAAAAGGGCGTGCGTATGATCAGTGAAAGTCGGTAACCAAAAATGTTTATAGCTAATTGTCTATGTAGGGTGACCTTTTTTCGTTGCTTGGTTTTTTATAGAAGCAGTTGACAAACATGCAAGCAGATCTGTTATCTAATGAGTTATAAATGCGTTGCCTGCCTTTATTGCACAGGGGAGGGAATGGAAAGGAAAAAATATATTTCCTTTTCCAATCCACACTCCCTTTTCCGTTGGAGAGGACTAGATTTGGGACTCCGGCACCTCATCGGACGAAACTCAGAATACTTCTACTTCATGTCTTTCTTCTGCGGTCGTGGTATTTCACCGGTCGAGTCGGTTAATTCGTGCAACAGATATTGTTACGGGCCCTACTGTTAAAGTCCTGATTAAATATCTATTTATATTGGTTATCTTGGTCTTGGTCTTTTGTATCTAGTGCTAGAAACAATATCAATATTTGTAACGTGTACAAAGTAAAAATAATACTGAGTAATGTTGCACTAATATTACCTATAGGTACTATGTTTTTGCGTTCTTCTTATTAGTTTGTATACAAAATGTAAATTCGTAATCTGGACTTAAACCCTGTGGGTAACGGCCCGGTAAGGTTTTATTCAATTTTATTCTATAAGCCGCGGTCGGCACTGTTCAAGGATTTAATTGTAATAAAAACGAAAATATTACTACTATAAGTAACTCCTAACACTTCCAAGCCATCGTTTCAAGGAATCAAACATTTTATCCATCAACTTCAGTGGTTTATCACTCATGACTTCACCGCATTTGGCTATGGTGTTTAGGTTACCATAGGAGATTCCATAAGTACATGTAGATACTTTTGCTGACATCCCGAAGTTTCCTGCTTGTCATAATTGGTAAAATCCCAGGGCAGGGACATCATTATCTTGTTTTCTAATGATTTGTTATGCTTACCTTAATGCAAGCCTCGGTACAAAACTCTGCTCTGGATTAAAAAAATATCCAGGTGATTGCCGGATTACCACTTCATCTGAAATAAAGCTTATGCTGACGTTACCTGTGCTAAAAGCGTTAGCACTGGGGCAAGTCACCTCATGTTTAGTGACCACTATCCATTGGCATCTGCAAGAAGGAAATGATTTGTAGATCCTTTGCCTTACTTTAATGGATAGAGGAGGGGATAAGGGGAAAGGGATATTTCCTTTCCCTATTTATCCCCTCCACGTTACCCTTTCACTGCCCGGCAAATTTTATTATCGTAAATCTGTTGTATCATGACTTTCAAGCTAAAGATATAGTTTAAATAAATATATCTGGTGTAATGCGATAAAACATATGAAAACAATAAGCTACCGAGTTACTTACGGCTGTTCGTTTTTATCTGAAACGTAAAATAGTTTCAGAAGCCGGCGATAACTGCCGTGCGGGCTGCTATCTGCTGCGAACGTGCAAACTTTTGATCAAATGTTGGCCAAATGGCGCAGATGTTAAGACACGTTGAAATACATTTAGTAAAGTTTAGTAAAAAAATGTATGTTTATTTTCACTCTCAAATCGAATTTACTGATATAAATTAGAGCATTATATCATTCCTTGTTTTTATGCAACAACAAACAAGCAAATGTTTGTTTAAAAGGAAGTTCCAAATATTTGTGTAAACGTTAAATGATTCAATACAGTAGAATGAAGAGGGTTAACTCAACTATTTGTTAATAAAACATCAACACAATTTTGATATCTGATAAAGGATAAATGAAGAAACAGACTTTGAATTGGATGTTATAAAAAAACCTACAAAATGTTAAAAAAATAAAGTAAATTATGAACCAAACATAATTTATTAATAGTTACGCCATTTTAATACATAAGAATATATATAATATGTTATGTACCATAAAATATTTTGTTCTATTATTTACAAATATTTGTATTGCATGAGCTTTGGAATCCAACGTCTGTTGGAAGGTTGGTGTCGAACGCCCGCAGCGCGCATTTTTCCGATTTTCGCGGCAGCAGCGATAAGAGCGATAGGTGCGTTATCGGCCGACCTTATCGCTGCTACACAAACCATTGCTTGTTTTCAATGAATTGTAATACATGGTTAAGCCTCTGATTATTAATTAGACAAGGTCTGAATTATTTAATAATAACACAGAAGAATTTAACCGCATGTTTTAAAGACTGAAACTGTAAACAAATAAGTGGTTTAGAGCCTTGTGATATGTGGCTGGCTGTACCTTCTACCTCTATCGGGTTATATATTTTTATATATATACACAAACATTTCTTCTGTGGGTGTGTATGCGACTGAGATCATTCGAAACGAGGTGGTGCTGCCATTGCGTTCCGGTTTTTTTTCTTTTAGAGGTCTAAAAATTTTAAGATATTATCGATAATATTATATAGGTAATGTTGCATTATATAAAATATCCCCCCTAGACTTATTATCAGTCATAAGAAATAGAATTGATTGTGCAATAAAAAATAGAATTGCCAAAGTTGGCGCGTTAATTTAACAACTGGCAACTCAGCATTGGCAATGTAGTGAACCGATTACGACGTCATTGTGATGTTAAAGATAAAAAAAATGTTATCGTTATTAATTACACACGCATGTATTGTAATATGTCGGATAGTAATACATGTAATAAAAATGTAATTAATTGTTATCCGATAGATAGCGACGTTTGTTAATATTAATTGTGTTTTGTATCTGTGTACATGTATTACTTTGAAATCAATAACGTCACATCATAAACTCCTGTTTTGTCTAATCACATATTCTGATGTCAATCATAAGATTATATATTATTATGAGGTACGAAGTTACGAATCAGCTCTTTTATTTTTCAATAATATTAAATGTTAGAGGAATATTTTTTGATTCTCTTATTTTATTAGAATTGGAATTGTTTTTTTTATATTTGAAATAAAAAACTGAAGACTATCAATGACATTATTAAAATAATAAGTTTGTATAAAAATTACTCGTGAATTTGGTGTTGGTTATTGTCTGGAGAAGGTTATGAAAAAAAAAGAAATAAGAAAAATTAAGAAAACGACCGTATTAACTTTTTTAATGTAGGCAACTTTAACGCTTTTGGCATAACTGTCAGTCGTTTGACAGTTGACGCGATTACCTCAAGTGTTTGGATGTTTGCATGGAGAAGCTACGCGTACGAAGCCGGGGCGGGTCATTAGTGTTTTATATTTTTCATATTTATTTAATTGATTGAAATGCTAATTGAAATTGATTCACAGTCAACGTGCTGAATAGAAAATGATACAAGAAAAAGAGATTTACTCAAAACAATTAATGGACATTGTTAACAACTTAAACGTTAATTTATTTGTGTTTATCAATTTTAAAGTGTTGTACATTCATTAATACATACAAATGACGCAGTAACAAGGCGTAGCTACAGGTAGTGCCGCCGAATTCTACCCAAATACAATGTGTTGCCACCTCGACAATATTAACATGCAAACGATCTGTTACACTATCTACACAGATAATAAAATCCTGTCGCCGTGTGATAAGATCTCAATCTGATTTTTTATTAACTTTCAATTGATAGTTACGTTTAGTGTTACTGACGAATATTGGATTTCTTGGGTAATATTGTTTTACATTAAAAATGCTGTCAATTTAAATTACATGAACTTGTTACTAAGCCTACGACTGCCGTAAAGAAAATGTTTTATTATCTATACTATAATATTATAAATGCGAAAGTTTGTATGTATGTTTGTATCTATCTTATCTGTTTGTATGTATCTTTTACGCAAAAACGGTTCAACGGATCTAGATGAAATTTGGCAAAGAGATAGGTTATAGTCTGGTATAGGACATAGGCTATCTATCCTGGAAAAATGTACGGTTCCCGTGGGATATTTTTTTGTTTTTATAAGTGTATATCAACGTATATAAAACGCAGTAGATTCCGAAACGGCTAACCGGGGAAGCCGGGGCGGAACACTAGTATAATATAAAGCCAAGAGAGAACGAATTACTTTTAAATCTATATCAGACATTAGAAGTTTTAGTTTGATGTTAAATGATACGAACGGGCCGCCATTTTGTGATTTGAAATATAATGCAGTGTGTTAAATGCTATGTTTAAATCTATACATTTATATTGTCAGTGTTTTTTTTTAATTCAATAAGAATTTTTAGTACTTTGACTAGCGTTTTTCGAACTGCTACGAAGTTATCTTTACAAACTCTTTCTTTATAGCCTTGACAACTTCAAGTTATGTAATAATCTCAAAAAAAACATATGTCGACTTGACCTCATAGCTTTTGGAAATGCAGCATAAACATACCGAAGTATACAATCAAATATTAATATAGAAGAATATCATGTAATATATTGGCTAGATAGAGCATTCTTATCCTTTTTCAAATCGAGGGAATGCGATAGGCGCGCCCGCTAAGTGACTCTCTAATGACCAATTTGTGACGGCCGTTTCGTTACGACGCCGCGCTATCGTTCGCCCACCCGAATATTTCAATAGTAATCGATCGAAATAGAATTAAAAAAATCGATTTTCGAATCGTTAATTTAATTCGTAAACATTTCACAACACTATCGAATCGATCTACTCCCGTTACAAGTTATTAAAGCGACCGACGTGACGATACATCGATTAGAGAATGAATTATTTTCGATTCTCGAATTTGTTTCTATCTCAGTTTCCATCAAGTAACTAACGGAATATACAAATCATGATCTTTGAATATAATTCTTTATTAAAAACATACGAGAACGATTATAATCGAATAGATTTATTATTTAAACTACTTTTAATCGTTGAGTTGCGGGTGGCCGGGCGTTACACTAACAAGCTAGTTGAGTTTACAATTTATTTACATTTTTTTTGTTTTAATATGAAAAAACTATGTTTTACTTAGAGTTTGTAGATTTACCCCTACTTGGTAACTAATACATCTTGTATGAGTGAATATTTTATGGAAGAAGGTGCTTAGCTTATGTGAAACGATCACCAATTCTCTTTTTCTCCTACCAAACTCCTTTTTATGGGAAATAAAGGAGACTGGATGGAGCGAGCAGCACCTTAACCTCTGATTATAATGGCGAAGTTATGTATTTTAGTAGTAAATAAATATGCACCTACACCCGTAACCCAGAGGCGTAGGCAGAGATCAAGGAATTCCATTAGCATTTAAAGCTTTTATTATTTTATTACTTCATATACAAAACTATTATTAAGATCCTTAAGAAGTATTTTAGGTGTGACGTTAAGTAATTGGATTAAAAATAGCGTTATAAGGGATAAGTGTGGTTTAAAAGAGGATGTTGTGACTAGAATTGAGAAAGGTATGCTTCGGTGGTTTAAGCATGTTGAAAGGATGAATGTAGAGAGAGTAACAAAACAAATTTATGTTGCAAAAGTGAGTGGCAGCTTTGGCAGGGAACGTCTAAGGAAAACTTATGTCGGTCAGATTAGTGACATACTAAACAATGGCGATATAAGAAGTACAATTAACCGACGAACTTGTACCAATGTAGAAGACGCGAGAGATATGTGCCAGGATCGCGCCAAATGAAAATCCATTATCTCTGCCTACCCTTCCTGGTTACGGGCATATTTATTTTATTTATTTATTCATAAATCTAAACTTTGAAGATCTCTAAGCGATTATATTATAGGAGAGGAATTTGTAGAGCTATCGTATCTAAGAGGAAGTGCGAAGTGGTGACGCGTGCGGCGGCGACGCCCGCACTCGTCTAGAGGGCGCTTCGATTGCGCATTTCCTGTGCTCTGCTAAACAGCTCGCACGTGGCAGTTATCTAACACGTTAAGTTATGCATCCCACTTTAACTTGAATATATGCTGTGATCTATTTTTAAAACTAATTTCTGCAGACAAAGATATTTGTTTGTTTTTCTCCGGCTTAAGGTAGACCTTAAATGCGATTGGACAGGACTCGGGTGTTCATCGTTATCATCCACCATCACCATTGGCGGACTTAGAGGTAGAGGATATGGGGGATTAAACCCCCCAAATCAGTAGAATTCATCTGTGAGGAATTTTTAAAGTTTTATTATTTTAATGGATTATTTAACCAGTTCGCAAAATTGTTAACCGTTAATCTATTTAAAATGATGTGTACTTTTTTCATATCCGAATATAACAATTGTGTTGGTGTAGTAAATCACGATTTATTAAATTATGACATTTTTCTTGCAGGTAAGTCCGCCGCGGGTGTATCAGACAGCTTCACACGTGAGTAATGCGTGCGCTCGTTACCTCTTCCTCCGTGCTCGATGCCGCCAATAAGATGTATTAGAGGAAACATTAGCTCTATGGATTTATGAAATTTCTCGCATTTCACTTTTCGCATCATTATAAATAAATCACCCGCTCCTTCGCACGCTTCGAACGACTTGTATTTACGTACGTACGTACTTTTAACGTATAGGCTAAAGAGAACACAAAAATTAAGTAAATTTAGATAATTTAAGTTGATTTTAAGTTGTAAATAAGTTACGATAAATAATAGAAGAAAAACAAATCGAAGAAAACCAGATATAACATAGACAGTAAGTAGTCTTAAGTAAGTCTTTAAGTTTTCTTACGCATAATAAAAGAAAGTCAGAGCCGCTGAATTGCCGTAGACTTTGTTGTACTGTTTTGGTGAAGGCGAATAAACTAGAGTCCTCTAGAGTTAATGTGGTAAAAAAAATCGAATTTCATAGATTTATTTTGGAATAAATCAAACTTTACCGTCAAAGTATTATTAAATCATATATTTACATTTTCAAAATATTATTATATTTTTATCAAATCCTTATGCCTAAATATATTGAAATGGCGCAGATAAAGCTTCCCACTCCTGCCCCGGAGACAAATCAGCACAATTACTTTCAGCACTAATGACGTCGCGATACCGACGCGACGCCACGCGATTTATTGTCCGCCAGTCCATGGCTAGCTTTACATAAATATCTAACGTTGATATTGAGCTAGATATTAAACATTTAATGTTTAAACCACAAAAATGTGTTCCGCACCACAAAAATCGCTAGTTTCCTATTGTGTATATACGTACACGTGTAGTGTATACACTAGACTACATTTAATACTACTACTACTAAAATGTAAGAATAACGGTCAATAGCTACCTTTATTCAGATTTCATTCATGGTAACAAAAGTTTAACTTCCATCCACACCAATTTGGTTGGTTAGAAATTGTTAGTACGTCTTTTTTAGAACTACCCACTCGTCAAAATCATAAAACTGTTCATCTTCTCTGCTATTACAAATATTAAATGGTGTCGAGGGTAAAACATTTGGTCGACTATTTTACTTCGTATAGATCGTATAAAAACCTATCACTTTTATACGATCTTAACATTTTATTCAACTTAAAAACTGTTGTATAACTAAATTATTCTATACCGTATCATTAATTATTCAATATTTACGTTTCAGATGTTTTATAACTCTATAAAATCCACGCAAACTATTAAAAAAAATAATTAACCCATTCGTCCATTAGACTATAAATTACAACGGAGGAAATAACCCTCACCTGATTGTCAAAACGCCGTCGGTCCACTAATAATTATCAAACATTTAATCAATACATAGAGCAGTGGTGGGCCAGTGGTACAGGCTCTAACTTACGTACGTACGGTCGCGGGTTCGAACCCAAGCAGGCGCTTTACTTTTTGTAATTTATTTCCACACCAAACAAATTCAAACACATATGTCATCCACCAACTCGCACTGAGCCAGTGAGGTGGAATCTTGACCAGATCAGTCCATCTGGTGAAAGGTCTATGTCAATCTATACTTGGCTGTCATTCCAGGACATGAAAGTAAATGTCTTTATATAAAAAAATGACGATGACAAACCTCCTTCTCTTCTAAAGGAAATGGGAAAACATTAGTTGAAAGCTCGGGGGCACCAACAAGTTTTTAACGTAAACTGCGCTTAAACTCCGTTTAATGTATTAACCTCGTTTAGCAGCGGGTGAGTTATCACGGGACAATTTATCTGCGCAGTCACTCCAAACTCGGGGACGCAGAATAAAGCTGCAAAAAGTTTAATAATACCATTTAGCCGCAAGACATACGTTTCATTAAGTGAGGTACTTATGTAGAGCTTTTTAAGCAATTCGCATAATCTCTAACTTTAATCTTAAAACTAGACATTGCTGGTACAATTTAAACTTGATTAGTTAAACTCTCTTTACTAAGATTTACATATAAAATACATTTAACTAATATAACATCGTAATTTTTTTGCAAATCATTGATGTAATGTTCTCTACATTGCATTTGTTTTTTTTTCTTCTTCAGACAAGTCTTCCTAAGTGTGGGTTTACACTGCCGAAAACACATATTGTCATCTCACTGATTTCAGAGAGAAAGACAGAGAGAAACCTTGTATCGCGAAGTTTAAACGCCAGTGGAAACAAGGGGCTCTAGTTTACAATCGAACTTCAATATTGTAAACTAGCTGTACCCCGCGGTTTCACCCGCATTGCAATTTTACTTAAAGGAAATTTTATTACCTACTTAATACTACCGTAACCTCATCATCATCTTACTGCCCTTCCCGCGTATGTGGGGTCGACACAGTATGACCGTAACACAGTTAAATTGATATAACTTTTTCATTTATAAACTGATTGATATAAAGCAAACACTAAATGTTAAGTGAAGCGTACCACAATACATTAGTGAAAATCGCACCCAAATCGGTTAAGCCGTTTCTGGGATTAGCAATAACAAACGCACAGACAAACAGACAAAAATTATAAGAATCATCGTTTGAGTTTTTCTCAAATATCTTCCATGTACAGACAGCGATCAGTTACATTTTTGTTATATGTTTAACATAAAAAGAACTTATGTTAAATGAGTTAGGATTATTTGCATTACACATATGTACTATTTACTTTACTTCAAAAGGATTTTATATTACACGTATTTACTTCAAAAGGAGAAAACTGTCGTTTGACATTAACTTTAAAATGTCTTATTATGCTTATAACCATAGTTCAAACCTTGTTGATAATTAATTATATCTGGAAATTTACTGTCGTTATTTTTTTTTCGTACAAGCTACACACGAATAACAATTATAAATGTAATTTCTTGTCCATCACCTTGTTTGAAGACCAATACATTCTATACACGTGGTGTAGATTATAAAACCGGTTTTGAATTTTAAAAAATCTGTTTTTTGCATTCTCTCACTGTTACTTTTATCAGATACTTATCGATATCACCAGCGGAATACATATAACAAAAGTATAAAATATATAGTTCTGGAATTACATAAATAAATAAATATGTAAAACAATTAAAAATAAATTATAGTAGTCATATTTAATATGTAAAAAGGAACGTTGTTTTATATAGTAGTTTGTTAGTACACTTCCTTAAAGTTTGTTAATAGGTAAAATAGGAAAATAAAATAGGAAAAGATTCATAGGTAATTAGTTAATTACATACTTTGTTAAACTTTTGTTAAACATATAGATGACAACACTGTCAATAGTTCCTTCCTCTTCCCTTATCTCTGGTCGCTTGCTTGACGTTGTGCAGCCTCGTATGTATAATTTAATGTAAATTAGTGCTTTCTCAAATATAAACTGTTTCAATCAACAACACATATGTTGTAGGAACTGCTTTGGGATGGGGTCCTTTGTGTCGATTTGTCCTCTAATTACTATTTGTTCGTTATTCTGACTTAGATGAATTGGATGAATACGACTAGAATATTATGAAATGATTCGAGTTACATGTTACACAACATCCTAGTTTTTAAAATACTAATTTAATTTGAGACTTCTTAATTGTCCATGCTGAATGTTTTTAATGAAATTGTCTTTTAATCTTTTTAATAATGCATGTATTTTATCTCAACGTATTTCCTTTATGTCTCAGCTCAAAAGATCATCAAATAATTTACTAAATGGATTTTTGTGTCTCAAGATAATACATTCTAGATATCGCTGCAGATATCCGAGATTATTCCGAACTAAATGTTAAAAGACAATTTATGGTCTGATGAATAAAATTTGCAACTGTTTAGTCAGATTTCTTAAATAACTTTTCTATCTATAGAAACGAATAGATTTTTATCTAAAAAAAAAAAACATGTGACACAAAAGTGTTTTAATTTAGCTATAAAGTAAACACCGTCAAAGTTGAAAATTTCATCATGTCTGACAAAAAAATATCCCAGAGGGCAATTACAAAAGTTACGGCGGCAAGCCTCGACAAATATCTTGTCTAACAAATACGTTGGCGAAGATCTTTTTTCACCGCTGCCGCTATCACAGCGCCGCAGGGTATGGCGACCCTTGGTACACAATTTTTCAGGCCGATATACCCAACTGTGCCAACTTGAGTCTTTAAAAAGTTTATCGCTCGAAGTTCGCACACCTCGCCCCGTCGCAAATGATATATCGGCCGGCATTAATCTTCGTAGCGTTGTTAAACGTTAGTTAGCCGATGTCGGTGGTACTCGGCTCTTTGGCGTTCGATAAAAAGTTTTTAATCTGTCACATTATGTTTGGGAACATTGCGTAATGACATTTTTTATCTGTTATGCTACCCGCGTGAATTTTAAAATATTGTTTAACAATTTAAAATCTTATTATGTCTTCTTATGTGAAGTTCATAGGTGATTTTTTTTACATTATTAATCATTTTAGTTTTTGCAATCGATGTCTTTGTTTTTAAGTGATTTATAAATACTCTCTCCTTACTCCATATTTGTTTATTTTCAGTGTTCTTATTTGAATGTATAGCTTATTAATACTAAAATAATAATTTAAAATAAAAATATTTATAAATAAGTGTTCATTAATATGAGTTTAAAATAAACTGCAAAGATAATTTAAAGCATATAAAACGTACTAGAAAAACAATTTATAATGTAGTAAACGAACGAAAACGAAATCTTTTTTTAGTCTAAAAATTCTCATTTATTTTAGCTTTATATTGGTATAAATAAAATATCTATAGTGTAAACTTAGTAAAACACACATCCCTATGTTCTACATGATCGGAGGGCCCGAGTCAATCAAACGGGCCACGTATCAGGCGGTGGTCGGCAGAGCGCGAAGTTGATTCGTCGGTGATAAATTCACAATATCCGGCAGGAGTTGCCGCGACCGTATCGCTACATCTCGTATACATACTTTGTTGTTTTTATGTTGTTTTCGTAATGTGTTTGTTGAGCAACAGATGGAGCGGAACGCCATGTTTGAAACGTTATCGTCGTGCATTATAATGCCCATAGACAATTTTATGATTCATGGGGAATGCGAGTTATGTCCCGCAAAATTATATCGTCCATATGGTTTAATTTGATCATTGATCGATATATCATAAATATTAATTATTTTTCAATCATTCCTTAATAACTATTCTAAAGAAAAATCTAAATTACTAGCCTAAACTAACAAACTACCGGTGGTAATATGAATATAATGTAAGTCGTATATTTGAATTAGTTTAACAGACGGTGAGGAGATCGTCCCTCAAATTTTCTAACCATAGACGTCCGTGATTGTGAAAATTTAAATATAGATTATACATAAACATAGATTGTAAAGCAAATGATGAGAGTACAGTGTACCACTAAGCAATATCTCCGAGCTGTCATCACTTATCGCGTGCATTTTTTAATATCTCTTAACAATACATCTTGATAGCATTTATCATAATCACACAGTAAATCTGTTTACCGTAAAGTAACAGGACAGCAACGGTTCAATCACCCCAATCGGCGATAGCGCTCCAAGATCCATCTCTCATGACTTCCATATCAGAAAATATAAAGCTGCCAACACACTAGACGGCATTAGATAACTCGGTCCAATTTCGGCATCGGGACCGATAACAATCGGTCTCAGTTTTTATTTATGGCGTCGCCTATCTGGCCGGGTATAAATAACGCGAATCTGCAGCCCGTATCGGTCCTATCGCGAGATGCGACGATCCCTCTTGTTTATTAGGCGAGCGAGCACGCCCACGGGGCGCGTATAGCTTACGGTGCTCTGATTGTCCCGGGGATGTACCGTTACCTGTTATTGTTTATGACATGCTCTACCATCTAATGGTAGGAAGAAATATGTCGATTGATCACAACTAGGTAGGCAAAAGCGAGAGTTCCAGGACTGTGCAAAATGGTAGGCCTTGCCTTGCCTACCTCCTAAATACTCCTCTATGGCACGGGTTTTGGTGTTTTATGTCATCGTAAAGTTGTGGTTTAAATAATAAAAAACCATTAAAAGTGGCAGAGAAGTATTGGTACTTGGTTAAAATATTTTTATTATTCATTTTGCAATTGATTCCGGCCGCAAACCGGCAGACTTCCATAAGTAACACTTAATTCATGGTGAGGGATGTACTACAAAAGTTACAAAGTTCAATTAAATCAGTGCAGCAGTCCTTTGAGGTCTCCTTATCTTACAATATACATCATTTTATCACAACACATGGCTTAAATACTTTTCCCACAAGTTGAAGCAATAAAAAGGTGTATATTCAGAGCGGCCTACACCACGACGCATAATGAAATCGTATCGACCGTCCTCTCCCGACAACCGGCAAGAAAGTATCAAATATTAACCACCGAACACACCTGAGGAAGGACGGCTTGGCATGCATGTGAAGAAGACGGAAACGCGCAAACTTGTTTTACGGACCAAAACATCGATTACGATATCTCGCTCGGCAAACTTACGGCATAAAATCGAATCGATTCCTGTATTTCGAACTGCACGCGTTATTTTGCGAGCGCGCACAAGATTACTATCTGTCCGTGCGTTAGCAAGAAACACATTTCAAGAGAAACATGGCCGCTGTTGGGCCCGAAACGAAACAAAGCGTTGTGACATCGAGATAAGGATCGATTGGCTCGCGAAACGTCGCGCCGAAACAGACCAAACAAATTATCGATTCATAAAAACATCGATTTTAAATTATTACCGCGCGTTCGTCGTGTCGCTCTCGCGTTCGTATAAGGGTGGCCATTATTTTTGTAGTTATTATACAATTGTCTCTTTATGAAATTGACTTGTTTAATGAGCCCAAATTGAGCTCCATTCAATTCCAATTAAAAAAGGACGTGTATTTTAATTAACTCAGTATTTTCTATACAATAGTCTTACTTACTTGTCGATGACAACTTTCTATCGAAACCTAGAAGTGTACAATAATAAATGTATTAAAATGGATAATAATATTTTATTATAAATAAAAATATTAAAGTAAATAATGATAAGGCAAGAAGGATAAGGCAATAACAATCTGCTGAAGGTTCTAGAAGTCCAAAAAAAATAAATGAAAGTATCAAAGGGGCCAATCTTCATGGTGATGTGTAGGAAAGGTCGACGGCCAGGGCCGTGGACGTCTGTTGGACATTAAGGAAAATAAAAATAAAATCCGTCTAAATTTCTAACCGCATGGCTACACTAAGCCGGAGACGCGCGACTCTATCGCGGCCGTACGTCATGCGACATCGCGCGATCGCCGCCTCGCCGGACTACCCGCACAAGGTGAGATTTGGCCGATACCCGCGATACCCCGCCGAATGCCGAATAGTCCTAACTCATTATGTCTCGCATACGATAAATTGTCCAACGTTTTTGTGTCCATGTGACGTAATACGTGTAGGCTTTGCGATATATCTTTAGTTTTTTGCTTTGCTTTTGCGACAGACGTAGTTATCGTTGTTTATGACCGTAAGATATTATTGATAAAGTTCTTTTAATATTATAAACTGTTCTTTTAACTGTTCAAAAATAAAATAAATCATTTTCACGATTTTCATAACAGTAGTAAAGTGAATAATGCCGTTGAAATCCTGAACTATGTTAGGCGTGACTTTGAATGATAGGATTAAAAATAGCGGGAAAAATGTGGCTTAACAGCGACGTATACTAAAGAAAGTCGATATAAGAATAACCTGTAACCGCAGCATGTATGCGTAGATGTATGGATGTAGAAGAAGCGAGAGAGGTGTGCCAGGATCGCGCCAAACGGAAATCTATAGTCTCTACTTACCCCTGTGACTTACGAATTGGCGAATTTTAAATAAGTCCGCTAATACGCATTTCAATGCGAAGACAGATTCGATTGTGTCATATCTTGAATTCTACTAGGTACAATACATTAGATTACGTGTACTGCAAACAGTCAAATCGCTTACCCCTATAAAACTGTGATATGCTTACGATAAGATTTTAATAAAATTTTGTATTACGCTTTGTATATTTATATTTATAAATGTTAATATATACAAATATAAAATCTCTGCTATCGGTTGAGATAAAATGCTTTTAAAAATGTCATTATTCACGACTTATTTACAATACGCCGATAACGCGTCTGCTGTATGTCCTGAGATTTGCTTAAAATATTTACTATGTGTATCGAGATAAAAGATAAATTGACATCTCGTTTTATTTTACTTTTTCAATAGCTCCATCTCGCTCGCACTTGTGATCATGTCGCAGTTCACAAGCATATCATTTTTTATATAAGGATAATTGATATTTCTTGATTTACAACAATAAATAGGTTGCCTTTTGTTTTACCTAGACGATAGCATTTATTTTAACTTTAAATTTAATTTGAACCGATTCGAAGTTGCAATTGATTTATATCGATGCTCGGGTGAGTTAATGTGTGATAGGAAGTGAGCCTGTCATTCTCATCTAACGGTCTTGACACCCACCGGTTGTAGAATGGTGCGAGTCCTATATACGCCGCATTGAGAACTGACCTTCTGTCTAGTGTAATCTATCGTTGGTTATAGGTGACACTTATCGTTGATTGTGAAACGCAAACTAAAGATAGATAAGCTCTTACTGTTACTAGGGGAAAGCGAATTATCCGTCACCTTCCTTCGGTGTCACTTGTCTAAGTGTCCTGACCACTTCCACTTGAGCTCCGTAATGGGACGGGATATAAAACACTGATGTTCTTTGTCGAATTTTAACATTAGGAACTCCATTGACTAGAGAAATGGCTTGGTCCATGGCAAATTACTTTACTGTAATTTAGTGCATGTTGCTTTGTGTGAGCGTCCAAGTTTTGGCACCGTATGATCTAACATATTCCTCACAAAGCCGCACACTAATGGATGCAGACATATTCGTTGTAAGAGTTCGCGTATCGCGACCGGTCTCTTGTCCCGGGGTCGTGTGGGGAGACCTGCGTTCTAGGAAGACGGACAAATGCAACAGTCCGACAGACGTACAACCAACTAGTGACAGTTGTATGAGATAATTTAAACCTTGCGTCGTTGACATAGAGAGTACGTGGCGAGCATGTTTGAAAGGGCCGCCTATTACACCGCATCGTAATGAAAAAAGTATGCAAGGAAATAATTTTTTTTTTGCTTGAAACCGTTCTTAAAACATAAATGAATGAATAATAATTGACAGTCTTATCTTTTACCGGTCATAGTTTACTTTCTTGGGATTTTTTCCTTTTATCTTCATTACGTTGTGAAGACATTTAAAAATCCTGGCCTATACGACGAATGTATAGACGTGCAAAAATAGATTATAGGAAAAAAATTGTCTAATCCCGTTGTATTATTATATTATATTCAGGTATTTGTCTTAAAGTGTAAACCTCTCACTATTAATATGTGTGCAATAATCAAATTGTCGTTAATAATTTATATTAATAATAAATCAGCCTTTTCTAGAATGTTCCCCACTGCAGGGGCAGAGGAGGCCTATGGCTATGGCCAGGGGGAAGGGGCCGTAATCCACTACGCTGGCCCAGTGCGGGTTGGTGGATGTCACATGTCTTCGAATTTATTGGTTCTAAGACATGCGGGTTTCCTCACGATGTTTTCCTTCACCGTTCATAACTCGATAAAAACCCATTAATAAGTATTATCTAGGATCCATCCAGATTTTATTTTACTATCGTGATGGAAAAGGGAACCAATCAAGGTCGCGGGGTGGTCAGAATATCAGGATTTTTTTTTGTAAACATTCATTATTTTAAATAAGTGCGTTACGTGTGCGTTTGAGAGGGGGTCGGGCTATCGCGGTATCGCTTGCGGGGTGGCCGCGCGTCTGATCCTACGGCGCGATAGACGCGGCGCGCGCGATATTTCGCAAAACGACACGAGACCGCAGCTCGGTCTCGTGGGCAGCTGTTTATTGTGCGATGGACCATCGTATTTGTTTCTTTCGCATGCCTCTTCAACAATCTATAAAACGTTTTGCATAAAATTCGCGAAAATTCGATTGAATTACTCAGATAAATTTAGAATTAATCTGAGTAAATCACTCAACTGCCTATGTACTGCGTACGTTTAGATATTAACAGTAATGATTTTGATCGGTAGTTGTAATTGTACATCGCTACAGGTAATACGTATTTTTTTCGTAAGATGAATTCGCGTATGGAATTATAGGTAACGTGTGTTAAACATTTATTATTGCCAAAGCATGTAACATTGCCATGACAACCGATATTCCTTCTTACCCTTCGGGAATAATTATATTTTTGGGATAAATATACTCCAGGTCATTGCCTGTACCCCTGGCAATGTGTGTGCAAAATTTCACGATGATCGGTTGTTTCGTTAAAGAGTTAAAGCGTGACAAACAAACTTATATCCGTATTTATAATATTATTAGTAGCCAGGATGTAAATTTTCCCAATCCATAGATAAAATTTTATAAATTTGTTCAAAATTCACACGTGTAATGTAAATTTTATTCATAAATATATCTGACATTTTTTTTTAATTCTAATCTAAGATACAGCTTGAGGTAAGGAGGTTTTATCGCGCATTCAACCTTATTAAAACCAGAGTGGACTGAATATTTTAAATATTCAATATTTTTTTATCAAAATCATTTTAATTTAAACATACTGTATAGTGAAATTGCATCAATGTGAGTACAGTGAGCTTTAGTTAACCGACCTATACCGCTCGCTTAATAAGTCTACCTCTATCGAAGGCGATGATAATGTTTCTAGTTTCAGTTATTTCATATTACTATGTGTTACGTTATATATTAGGTATATATGTAATTTGAAACGTTATATATGCTACCAACGGTTGATAAAGTGATATGGAAGAGAATCACGTACCGTACGAACCCCACATAGGTGAGAAAAGGTCAGAAAGATGATAATAGGGTATCAGCGGAAGCTGGATAGTTTGATTGCACCAAAATACAGATAGGACAGTTCTAAGAGCTCGTTATCAGCGCCTGCAGAGATATGAAGTATGCGGCGATAGTGGGCTCCCACCCCCGGAGTATTACACCACTGTTGGTGTGTGCCTTAAGTATTAAGCGATTGAGATGAATATCCATTGTTACAAAGCGCCTTAAAATAAAGATCATATAAAGAAGGTAGCGGAAGCCTTCTTTACAGGCCGCGCTGCTGATCACGCGGGGCGTCCCACTGCTCGCTTTCCTCCTCCCCTTATAAACATCTACAGTAGCTCTTTAAAGGAGCAGCACTTGTAGGTAGGAATGGAAGAACTAGACCTCACCTTTATTTGATCTCCGACAGCTTGAAATATGTTATGATATCAAAACATACAACGCCGGTAACCTACCGGTGTCTACAAGTAGCATAATATAAACAGTATACTG
>JWHW01015680.1:156896-167398 GCA_000931545.1 Papilio glaucus | reverse complement strand
GAACTAACAACTACTACCTAGATTGAAAATAAGCTTTCTGGACAAAAGTATCCACTCGCTTCATTCAAGAATGATATCCATGATTATTTACACGGCGGGGCTCCTAACATACTCTTTAATTTCTATATCTGTATAAAATACATAATGTTTTATATTAAACTACAAGTCAGCAAAGTACTTTTGTTTGTGAAATAATCACGTTTTGTCTTTTATTTATTTTAAAATATTATGGCGTCTTTCGTAAAGGAATTACGGCCCTATCGTCAGAAAATCAAACTGAATCGAACACGCACCAAATAGTTATCTATGGTCACTTTGTCCTTATGAATATGAATTCTTATATTTTAAATTTCATAAAAATGTATGTTCGATGATTAATGAATATTAACATAAATATAATGATTAACTTCTGATTCGTTCGAATAAACAACGTGTTGCAACTCATTTCAAATACTAGTGCTACAATAACTTTAAATGATGGTAGCGGTGTTTGCATAAAATTGTTACCTATTACAAACCTTCAATTAGCTATTTTGGGAGCTTACTGATATTGAATAGATTTTAATGCATTAATTATTTAATCAATCAATTCGATCACATACACCAGAAAGAGCCGATTCAGAAAAGCAACATGCTCAATTTTAGCGACATCATTTTTTAATTATTTTATTGAGATTATGCCATCATATTAAAAAATAAACTTCTTAAGAACATATGTATGAAGTTTAGTTTTTAATACGCACTTCGTATGGCATCTATAGCTACAACTCAGACTTGTTGCCGAACCAGGATTACCATAAGGAAAAAACATTACAACACAACTACTTTATCACTGCACGATTATTCAGCGACAGCGAGGCGCAGGGGCGTGGGATGCAAACAACAACTGACCAATCAAACGCGCGCTCGGAACGATGCTTCCTCTTTCCCCACTATGCCTATAATCGGGAGAGCTAAAAAAAACGGATTGTGCGCATCTAATGAGACGACTCTCAAAAAAATAATAATTTGAATACGTAGTAATTATCATTTATTACGGAAGATTATTATGGATCCGAATCGGCCAATGCCTGTCGCTGATATAAAATTTTTTTGCAATTTTGCTTGCATGCACAACCTAACTGGGAATCGAACCTATTACCTCATTAGTATCACTGATATTCCTGAATTTAGTCAAATCAAGCTTAGGAGCTATTAACGCCTAGTTTCGTTCAAAAGGATGCATTGATGTCGGTCTTTGAGTATCTTCACTGGCAAAATACAGAGTTAATTAACATAATGTGTAATCAAACAGAAATTTAACGTACATTGAGAAAAAGCTATTCTACACTTCAACAGTTATTAAAGGCTACAAAATGCTAAGTCGTGAGGAGCAGTGCTTTCAAATCTAGAATTTGATCTTACTATTTATTAGGTTTCATTATGTGTTTGGAGGCAGACATAGCTTTTTATCTAATGTTACCGTGGGTTCAAACTACCGAAAACATTCACATAAAACAGATTGTCATCTTAGTTTTTTCTCTGAGGAAGGTCCAATGTGCATATATATTGGTTCGGTAGTGACTTCTAATAGGTGATGGCTTACCTTCAGCTGTTTCATCTGGCAAAATGTTCATAGAGATTGGTATTTAAATTACAATTCATTGATTTTGCATTACAGCGATTTTATTATTATTTAGAGTTAAAGATGGAGGTGAAAATGAAACAAATAGTATGAATAAACAAACATCAGTGCTTCTTCAATATATTTTAAAGATCAAAAATACACTTCTTAAACCTTATAACAGTTCAATCATACCAAAATTACAATTTTGAACAATATAATAATGAAAAAAATAATGCATTAGGCAACTAGTCATTACAAATTAAAATACAAAATGCTACACGTAACAACTTACAAACTTAATACAATTGCTATCAAGTATTTGTAGAGAAGTAATAATCAAGTAGCTGCAGCGTCAGCGAGTGCACCGGAGTGGCGGAGACCGTGACGCCGAGCGGCGACAATGTTTGTCATAATTACCTTCAATGTTATAGCAAAATAAAAGTGTCTCATTCATTGAACCAAAAATTTATAAACTTATTCTAATACAATTATATTTTTAAATCTCCTTAACATTAAAATATTTCCTAAGTCTTACTAGCTATGTTTAGTCCTGACAGACAGTTTTATGATGTCACTCCACTTGTCCACATCACTACCTTTATAGAAAACTATGTTTACTGATGGGGCGATGAATTATACAATGTTGAACTTATCCACGGTCAAATGCAACTCTGATCTTCACATACCTACGAACAGAAAAACTTATTATACAAAAACTAAACTTTTATTAATAGCAGTTGGTAAAGTAGTATGCGGTTCACCTGCTATTAAGTGAATACTTGTATCTGGACAAGCTATTGAGTTGCAGATTCTTTACATACTTTTATACAGGGCAGGAGAGAATAATCAGAAACAATCCCATCCCTGGCAAATCCTCTTCACCTTCCCTTATTAGAAATGGATGGGAAAGGAGGAGTGTGGGAGAGGACAAGAAATAGGCCTCTGGCACCTCAATCAGATGAAACCTAGAATACATCTACTTCATGAGTGTTTTCTGTGAGGTCATGGTATTTAAAAGGTTAATTTGGACCAATCATACAACAGCTGTTGTAAGGGCTCTACCACTGTTAAAATGTTAATAGGGTGGGTCATAAATGATATTTTAGGTTTTATTGCATCGATTTTTATACTTTACATAAAATTACACTATAGTAAGCGGTGACATACAATAGCTATTAGCTTAGCCTTTAACAGTGGTAGCGGTCACTTATTATCAGGAAATACTTTGCTTGTTTGTATATTTTGTCCCACAAGTTAAAGCTTTAATGAATTAACCATACATGCACAGTAATCAATAATTAACATATTGATTTCCTATAATCTAAAAGCAATACATTTATCATTATGGATTAATAAGCTTAAATTTTAGATGTTTTGAGAGGACATCAGAAGATCGGACCTCTCTACGAGTGTCCCAGGCATGTAAGTACAAATTAGATTGAAATAAAATTAACTTTCAAGCATTTTACAACTACAATAAAATTGAAAAATAATTTGGTTTGAAAAGTGTTGAGCCTGTTAATCATTTTAAAATATATAGTACAAACCACCATTGTTTAACATATAAAATTATACAAGTGACATATGATAATTTTACTAACATCTCGGGCCTTATACAAGAAGTTAACAATATATGTGTTCATATGCTAAACCTAAGCTTTTAACTTCTTGATATAACTATACATATTATACATATACATTTGAACTTATTTTCAAAACAAAAGCCTTCAGGGACTTACTTCAGTTAAACAGGAGCTCCTGGACCACCTTTTTTGCCGATAAGTGATTTATGTATGTGAGGTATGACACCACCTCCTGCAATAGTGGCCTTAATTAGACTATCCAGCTCCTCATCTCCTCTGATAGCTAATTGCAAATGCCGGGGTGTGATTCGTTTTACTTTGAGATCCTTGGACGCATTTCCCGCTAATTCCAATACCTAAAAAGCACAATTATTAAAAATGGGAATACAATTTATTACATTAATGCTTCTTACTCAGGTTAGTTTAACTATACATTGATTTACAAATGTTAACAGATATTAAAATAAAGATGAATGAAATAATCTGTTAATACGAAAATAATTTATAAATTTTAGAGATCTTTATATAAAGCCATACAGAAAATGTTAAAGAACTGTTTAAATTTTTACAACTTAACAATTTAACTTATATTTGTAAAATTAAAAAAATATATATTTCTAACCACTTGAAAAGTAGCTAATATCTAAACGGATGTAACTGTCTACCCGTAAACATAAGATTTTATTTCTATAACATTCAAACTATTTCATCTAAGTTTATTTATCGTTATATTTCCCGCCAATTTGTATGAATGTGTATTTGAGACAATCTTAATTACTATTGTAGTACAAAATTATACAGTTTTATAGAGTATTTCTTTAAAACTTCGTATAGACATTTTAAATTTATTTTAATTAGTTACTAAATTACGAACATAATGAATAATTATTTTCCCGCCAAAACTGATATACGTTAAATGTAACTGCGAGCGAAACAAGTAAATATCACTTTTCAAAATAGTAATAGAAATTATAATAATGAACACAGAAAAACCTAAATAAATTTGCGAGATTCTAGAAAAGGCTAGTAATTTTGTATTCTAATTGCCCTACGGACCGACGCCATGTTGACAAGGCGTCGCTTGCTTACCTCGGCTGTTAGATATTCCAGAATAGCCGCTGAATATACTGCGGCCGTAGCACCAACACGACCGTGGCTTGTTGTCCTATTTTTAAGATGTCTATGTATTCTTCCCACAGGGAACTGAAAAATGAGTCATTTATTTCTAAACATTATTGATTATTTCCCTTTGACAAACTTGGCCGCCGCCATACTGAAGAGGTCATACGTATTATTCAATTTTATGAAATTTTGTTTTAGAACGATTTTAATGCATTTTTGAATATGAAAATTCATAAAATAATTTAATAAGACATTTTGACATACCTGCAGTCCTGCCCTAGCCGATCGAGATACTGCTTTAGCCTTGGCTTTGCCTGAATCTTTACCCGCTTTACCACCAGCCTAAAAATCGTGAAAAAACCTATTAATTTTTGTCCTACGAAGCTGAAACTTTGCCAGTATGTAAATCACAAGATCATCCACCGAAATACACAATAAAATCACCATCACAATAGCTAGATTTCACAAAATCTTGTAAAACTCACCATTTTGAAACGTGTAACACACTATTACCACTACAGTGAACAACCTATACAGGAAAGGCGCCAAGCTAAATCGACAAGATAGATACAAAGATGGCAGCGCCGCGCCGCGCCACTGGCAACGACAAGCAGGTTGGCCAATTGCACGCGGGCGGAAATGTCGTAAAAACAAACAACTGTTCAAGCGCTAACCAATCAGTGATCGTTAAAATGGCGGGCCTGCGCAGAGCTGCCAAGCCAAGCGGTGGAGAATCTAGGAACCATTTTTATATTCACGTTCCATTTCAACATAATAATTAAATGAGTTTTTTTTTAAATAACGCATTACAATAAACAATATTCGAATTGAGGTATTAATATTACAAGTGATCCTGAGAATTTTTCTATATTTCAAAACGTGCAATAATTATCGTATCACAAATAAATCAAATATATACTATTTTTAGTAAGGCATAGCCATTAATTTTGAAGTACTATGATCAGTTCGTTTGTGAATTTCAATCCCACCAAAACATTTATCTATATCTATTATTATATACGTAATTAAAAATGGACATGTACGTCCATATGTTTCATTTTTAGCCTAAACTGCACATCGCGTTGGTTATCAGTATAACCTCAAGGCCTCAAAGGTCTTATGAGTCACTATTGTGTTTGCATCGTTTGCATAGGTATAAAAGATTCGGGGGTTGAAAATTTATTAATATTTTTTGATAATTAGTTACTATTTTCGTCTCCATTATTCTGGATTGATCTAGAACTTTCTCGATTAGTCTAGACATTTTTATAGATTAGAATAATTTGAATTGATTTATAAACTTAATAATTTGGATAGCTCTCACTAAGATATATTATATGTACCATTTATTATTTATAAATAATTATTATTAAATGATTTAGTATAGCCAAGCCAAGCTCCTAACTTAGATGCGATTTGTGCAAAAAGTATAGCTTGGTCCTAACTTGATACACGATCGTTTATCTAACGAGACGGAGGAGCAACGTGCCCACCACCCAACGGCTTGATACACAGTCGTTTTGACACAAAACGAGAACACCGTTAATATAGTCAAAGTCAATTTAATTACTGCTTTATTAGGAATGACTCCAAAACAACTGGTCAGATCTTGATCAAATATATGGGCATACATGATAACAACCAACTTTCAAACAAAGAAAGATAATAAACAAATGTACATAGGCATGAACACATCGCTAAGCCCGGCCCTCTACGCGCTCTTCGCGGCTTTTGAAATCACTCGCGCGAAGTTTTTACTTACTTTGCAGTGTAAACTTTTGATATCTTCTAAACTATCTGTGATAACGTTATAGTGTAAAAGGTAAATATAATCTACATTTAATACTCTAGCTTATAAGCATATTTATTTGGATACGGATTAATAATGAATACGAAAAAATAGCGTCGTAAATAGCGGCTTATTTTTAATTGATTATTCTAAAGAAAAAAATAGTTATTGTCAGATAACCGTAGAAGATAGAGATATGTCATTGGTGACTTTTATTTTGCATTTTTAAAGACCTACATAATTCTTTCATACTTCATTTTTATGTACGTCTTATAGTTTGACCTACGTGAGCCAAGAAACTAAAACTCAACGTTGTCATATTACGCAATATTAAGAATAACTCAAAAACAACTGGTTGAAAAAAATGGGACGACACGACAAGCTCTAGCTGTCGAACAAAGAAACAATCATCGAAATCGGTTCACCAGGAGCGGAGTTCTGAGGTAACAAACATAAAAAAAACGTATAGACGAATTAATAACCTCCTCCTTTTTGAAGTCGGTTAAAATAAACTAAGAAAAAAGTTTTTATTATTTTACTGCTTGAGGCAACCCTTGTGACACTGCAGGTAGTGAGCGGCGCGGCCTTCGATGCGGTGACGCGTGATTTTTTCACAATTTCGAGAGTTTTTAATTTTTTTTGTCGAACCTTGATTGTTTTACTAAAATTAAATTAGCCTGCCAGTAAAAAATCTCATCTAAATCCGTCCAGCTGTTTCAGCGATTACCCAGAACATTCAGACAGAAAGACAAAAATTAGGTATTTTTGTTATACGTACCGAATATACATCATGTCCTCCTTCTCGCAGTCGCAGATGCCTTGCCTCCTCTGTCCAAAGGTAGGCAACATCAAGTGACCAGATTGTTCGTTTGCCATTGTGTTCTATAAAAAAAAACATTAGTAATCATGTTTTTTTTCAAACACTACGTCAGAAAAATTATGTTAAAGCATCTAAACCAAACAATCCGTTTGGTTTATCGTATTTATATCAAAATGCATATCTGATGGAGCTTTTCTCATAATTATTATTTTGGCTACAGAGACATCTTTCGGTCAAGTTGGAAAATTAGGACAATCGGTTTTGTCAGCTTCAAAAAAAAAAAACTTATGACTCGTAAAAATAACTTATGATTAAGTTATATATTCTAGAATCCTCCGCGTTGTCTTAAAGTCTAGACGACAATCTCGCACATTGGAGATATCGTCTATTTAGTCCAAGATCTACGGTGTAGTGCTTTTTTTAGATTTTACTTTGTGATCACTAACTCCGTGCGTTTATTTGTAACTAGCAGATTCGTTTCACATTTTCCACGCTGGAAATATTTGATTCTGTTATAACTTTGAATAGGCAATCGATATTGTACAGATTTATTTTCGGGATAGATAGTACCCCATGTCGCAAAATTTCACGATGATCGGTTAAGTAGTTTTTTTTTATGGAATAGGTGGTATTCTAAGGAGTAAGCGGATCACCTGATGTTAAGTGTACGTGTGTCCCCTTAACATCCCTTTCCATTCTATCCTTATGAGGAAAGGGTGGGAAGAGGAAGAGGATTAGGCCTCCGGCACATCACTCATTACACGAAACGCAGAGTACTTCTACTTCACGCCTGTTTTCTGTGAGGTCGTGGTATTTCACCGGTCGAGCCGGCACATTCGTGCAACAGATGCTGTTATTGCGAGCTGTTAAGAACTTAAAGGGTAAAAAAGCGGATTATATTATTTTTTATGGTTTTATTCAGACAGGTAAGTTTATAAATAAAAGAAGCATTCAATAGAAATCAAAGTTATTAATTACAAGATTTTTTGGTTGTACGATCACAGTGTTGCCATTTATAATAAATGCATATTACAATAATGTAATTAAGATATTTATACAGATATATAGATCAGAAAATATGATTTAATTAATATGGTTTAAAATCTTGGCAGTGAAATGTTTAACAGATAATTAATATATTTAAATCTGAATACATGATAATATAAATGTATTGGCTGAACACTGCGCTCTCTATGTTAAGACCTTACGAAACTTAGTAAATAAACAATCTTATTATATACATTATTACTAAAATCTCAGATATTTATTATGAATGACAAATTTGTTATTTAAAAGTATTCAATTATTTTTATTACAAAATGTTTTGTACAAAAGCATTAGGAGGCTTCGTCAGTGAGCTCGTCGCAGCGGTCCTCGAGCTCGTACTGTGGGCAAACAATATTAGTTCATTATTGTGCTGCAAGGAACATAGTTTTATATATTATTATTGTTTTCATCTCTTCATGATGATGTCGATGTTGTTGTGCGGGCGCCCCGGCGCTGCCCCGGCGAAGGGTAGCGCTAAATAATATGGTCCGATTGCTGCCAAACTTTACAGGAACACCTATTGGGCCCATCAGAATATTCCCCTACTTTCATCGAAATCACTCCAGCCGTTTCGAAGTCTATGGGGAGCATACACACATCATATTTTAGATGTATACAAGAATTGCTTATTAAATATGAGTTACCTCGTCGAGCTGCAGGCACTTGCCCCACTCGGCGAGCGTGATGCGGTGGTCGTTGTCCTCGTCGCAGAGGTCCAGGAAGGGCCCGATGCAGTGCTCCAGCGCCATCAGCGGCGCGCGGATCGGGAACAGCTCGTGCCGGGAGACGAACCTGAAACAAACGTAGATATCGTACCCACACAGATAGTCCCTTGCCACTCTCATCCCATGCACTCCCGTATCCTTGACCGTACTTATATACAAAACGAAGCTGTTGTGACTATGCCAACACTAATGTTTTACAGCAAAGTTATACGGCCAAAGGACCTTGAATCCAGGCCAGATATAAATTTAAAAAAAATTTATTAACAGCAAAGTTATTGTTAACGACATGCGCAAAAGGGCAAGAACCCAGCGCCATTAAAATTATTAAAAATTATAGAACAATGTTACTAGTAACACACAGATCATTGAGAATTGAGACTGACCAACTTTTAGAGGCAGAAGGAGAAGAACTGAGAGTAAAAGAGACGAGAAAAATAAATACAAACGTAACTTACAATACGAATACATTTTGTACAGAAAGATAAACTGTTGTGTTGTGCAGTTACCGAAATATTTAAAAATTGATAAGATTTATTCATGTTACAGTGAAGGGCACCTTGGTCAAGGTCAACAATTATACTCTGGGGATATTATATCGTAGTAACCTTTGTACTGATTTTGTCATGTCGTTTTTTTTTTTAAATAACCAAAAACAATTATTGTGACAGTGACTATGACATGGAAAAGTGGAGCCCCCTATAATTTTTGAAGTGAAAACTTCTTTAGCTACGTTAGACGATATTTGCAAAGGGAAAATTTCAACATGTGTCAGCAAAACAGACGATATTTGCGATTAAATTTCTATCCTTCTCTTGCATACTTTTATTCTTCTCTTTCACACGTACGTTCCGTTAATTGATTTATAAATGTATGGTTGCAGTTACCGGTCGTTGTCGTGGGCGTCGAGGTCGCACCACTTCCAGATGGCGGCGTTGGTCCAGCGGCGAGTGAGGTTGGATTCGGCCTCGCGTTCCATCTGCAGGTAGTGAGGGGTCAGCTCGCGGCGCTCCGCCATGTCGCGCATGATGTTGAACAGCCAGTCGCGCATGCGCCGCGGGAAGTCCGACATCTCGCTCTCCGTGCACGCCTACAATACACAAACACACATACACAAATTTATACACGTTACGCGTTGAGACGGTGACAAACAAAAGTAAGTTAAAGCCAGGCAGCTGCAACTCAGCGGCGGTGTAATATTTGTACTTTTGTGCATTATAAAAGGAAGGTGTTTCTAAAGGAAGGTGTGAGCGTACATAACATATTGCACAAAGTTAAGGAATATGTAATATAGAGTAGGGTTTAGTTACGGGCATCTCGCGGCAGGCGCCGTAGTAGTCGATCTGCACGTGGTGGTACTGCGGGCCGCGGCACAGCTCCGAGTTGTCGAGGCACAGGCAGCGCTGGCGGTACACCTCGCAGTCCGACGACCACGTCTCGTTGTGGTGCGTGCACACCTGAACACGACACGGTTTCATAACTCAATTTATATTACGCATTTATGAAGCATTTATAGTATAGGGGCCTGCAGGAGCAGGGCGGGGGTGGGTCTCTCATAGATACGGCCGTAAAGTAGCAGGTAGGTAGCTAGCAACGCAACCGTTACTCGTGTAGTTGTTACGGATCTTGCTGAAACGAATAAGTGTAAGAAGCGTACATGACATGTTGTAAAACTGTATTTGAATGTTGTTAAGTATTTCGTATCAAGTTTCTTCGTAATGAATTTATCAGTGACAGAGGCACGCAGCGGCCTGCTTACGTTGCGCTCCGGATGTTTGTGGATAGCGTTCGACAATTAACATCCAGCGCATCG
>JWHW01015680.1:104699-122681 GCA_000931545.1 Papilio glaucus | reverse complement strand
TTGTCTAACTTTTTTTTATTAGTTTTGTTAGGCTTAGTTAGTTTTATTTCGAAATTTTCAAGTTTAAAGAACATTAGGAACACTTAAATATTATACACTTACAGTAGATTAAACCCTTTGCATATACAACGAGATCTTTCAACGAAATTCGTTCAAATAAATTAATATTAAAAAGCATTGGACCAGAGAATTTATTACAAAGTACTTTAACATTTTTTATCTTGCAAACAGATTTTAATTAGACATGAAATGGGTTATTTCATTTGCAAATGTGATAACCTATGTTAATGATCGGAATAACCGTTAAATAAGATACCGGCTAAAAGCAACCTAATATTTCCAAAAAAGTGGTCATAAATATTCAAAACTGAATGTCAAAAGTTTAGTTAATTACTTTTTGTTATTACTACAAAAGTTATTATCGATTATATCTTGAATAACCAGTTCCATATTCTACAATAATAACAACTAACAAGAATAAAGTGATTATGGTAAGCTTCGATTTGATAGTTCTCTTTGTGCCCGTATGAAGTTTCCAACAGTAAGCTATGGTTTATAAATGCAAAAGAATTACCCAAAAACAATCACAGTATATTTGATACTTTACATATAGTGCTAGAATAGCTCTAACAATAAACTCCCATCTTCAAAGTATCTTCGAAGTGACAATTAGGCTTTCGTTCCTATAAGTTTATTTTTGTAAATAGTTTAATATGACGATTACAAAGGGTTTTAAGCGGTAATAGACTGCTAAGCTAAGCTTTTCTGCTAGACACATAGTCTGAAAAATGTACATTAACTTGGAAAGATGTCTGAAGGGGTCCAAAAGAGCTAGCGAGGCAAAGCGCTCATAGCCCCGGACTAATGGATTGTATTGCGGGCAGACTACGGCGGATACGGAGGGTACGAGGGCGGCTACGGCGCGCGCGCGGCTCCACGCGGGAAAGGTACTGCCGTCCTCTGCCTCTACCCCACTCCATCTTCCTATCTAAGCTACGGCGATTTGATGGAATTCAAATACACCTTTCGTTGGTCGAGTTGATGTTTCGTTGACTTCAACTAAAGGCAGCTATTGCTTACTATTGTATAATTTTTAGAATGTCTAAATTTTTTTAAAAGTAATGATTGTACAACAGTAGTAATGTTTTAGTAGCAATGCGTCATGTGAAATAGGTATTACATGGATTTGAGTTTAGTAGTACAAGTTGGTTCAGCTGACGGTCCTAACTTTACATTCACGAAACCGTAAACGTAGGAAGGACTAAGTTCGTTTGATAGTATATTTCCGTCAAAACGTCGTAGGTCTTTGCTATAGTTGTCACTGAGTCCATACAGTTTGCCGGCTTTCGTAGATCTGCCTGTCCTCTAGTTCTTTTCTCTTCACACATTTCTAGGCTTACACATAGTTAGTTGCAAAGTTGTGTATGCCGGTCTATTTCATTTATAACTAAGTCTAAGATTAGGTACGTTCATTCGGGTTCAAATCTTTTGTTTCGTTTAACGAAAGTAGCCATCGAGCTTTAATATCGGCGGCGAATTTTGAAGTCTTAGTTATAAATGTGAGCAATAAATTCATTAAACACCATGCATTCACATTTCTAAATTGTCACAATCGACTCGGCATTTGGCATAGTTTTACCGCGTCGAGCTTACATTATTGCTAGCGTTGAATCATTGTCTAGAGTAGCATCATCCGTTAGTGTTTCTAGACTTAGGATTTAGCGACATTTAGGCAGTGTATGGAATGATTTGCAGCGGGCTACCAGGGCGGCAAGCAGCGCGGCGGCGGCGGCGGCCGCGCCAACCAGAGGCACCAGCCCTACTAAACTCTCTGTACCTGCCCATAGTCATCTCAGTCCAATAATAAGGTAAGCCTCATAGGCCTATATTCTTCGATAATTCTGATAATGGACAGTGACAGCCGCCTGTTGGTGGCCCTAGACTAGACCCCATATCTGTACTTATGTCGGTTACCAAAGGTATTGGTTGTCTGAGGACCAAGATAATATGGAATGGATTCATTGTTGGCAATGAAAGATGTTGGGACTTGGACATGCTGTGCCTCGGTAGCTGGCATGGCATATATGCTTAACTTTGTGGATTAAAATTTTTAATGATTTATAATTATAAAGTAGTTCGTCTGCATGATATAGTTTAAAAATTAAGCAAAAGTTGACAATATTTATATTGAATGTTCTCATTCAATGATTTGTTTGAACTCGTTACTATTTCAATTTATTAGCCCCCCCCCCATAGCTTTTTTTTGTAGATAAAACTGGAAGAAATATATAGATGATAGCTTTTTTAACACAATTATTTCGCGAGACATTACAAACTTTATTGTGCGAAATAAGATTTTTTTAAATCAAAATACTACAAAAATTGATATTAGATTTAATGAAACAAAACATTTGTACAATAATTTTCCTTTTACGTGTTTATAATATGAAATTCAACTGTTTATTTATATACAAGTCTTAAACATTAGACATATATTACATTAGATGATGTCACCGAATCTGTTTTTCTACTTCATTTTAACGCGAGTTACTGGTTAGTATAAAGTAGTTGGCCGTAGCCCTGACTTCTTCATATATCAATTCTTAATAAAGTATTTTTGTTTTACATTACTTGATCAGGATAATTATTTTATTAAAATTTAGCTTTCGCAAAAAGCCCGTCTTCAACAAATTGAGTTTTAGTACTTAGTACTTAACTTGGTGTATACAACAAAACGCTAGTAAAACGATGCCATTTGTGGGGTCCTCCTTGCTTATTTGAACTGTAGGGACTATTCGCAGAAGCATGTTTGTTCCCTGTAATTCGGCTAAGATGTATTTCTCAGCTTAGTTCTGCCTGGGCCTGTGCTTGTGGATCGATAATTGAATATAGTAAAAATAATTTTTGATGGGAAGCAAAAGTAATAACTGAATGTTGTCTTGTTGCAGGTTAAGTCATCGGTCATGAGCGTCCCCGCGCCCCTCTCACCGCGCGGGGGCGCGTCATTCCATTCCACATATTAATTTAAGAAAACAATCTTAAGATTTTTGATAAGGATAAAATAATGCGCCGCCGGAGACTTATCTGTGCCCGAGCGCGCGCTACCTTTGAATAAATTTATTATAATATAGTATTGATTTATAGATTCACTTGGAGTATTATTGCTGATTAGATCGATTTGACTTTAATAGTATGAAATTATGAACCATTTTAACTGATTTTTAGTAATATTCTACGATACAGAGCTTAAATTAGAATAATCTGTCGTCCTGTCGTCGAGCGTCGTTTGTGTGCGTGATTGTGTGCGGTGTCCAGCCCCTCTCCTGAAGGTCATTTGTTCTGGATCTCATTGCAGAAATGTTGTAGATTTGTAATTTTATTTGGTAATATTAAACAAGGAATCAGAATCATGTATTTTGTACGACCTTGATGTTTCTTCCGTGCGTAGGAATGAAATTAGCATAAGTGATCGGACATGAACAAACTTGGGATATACAATTGTATGTCGAAAATAAACAAATTGTAAATAAAATGACTTTTTGTGTTAGTTTATTAGTGTTGTTGCTACGTGTTTACCTCTACTATTTGAAAGAGTACTCGCAGAGAATCATACGAATTCATTTTTGAAGTCGAAAATCTAGACAAAGAAAAAGTGAAAAGCTCAAACCCTCGGAGATAAGTCACGCAGAACTCATATTGTTCTTGATTTATGTATGTACGTAGTTGAATAAACATACTTATTTTATCAAAAGATAAGGAAAATATCACGATCTCACGGAAAACACTACACTTCGATGTTTCGTACAAAGTAATAGTTCCCTCAGAGAACGCAAAATGCCAAAGCTTTCTTATTGCTCCAATATGACAACGAAAACTATTATGCTGAGCGGGGCTTATAAAACCAGCGATTTTAGTTCTTTCATGACGCTGATGGGAAGCCTACATGTGTTGTGAAGTGGCTCATGCAGATCATTCTAAGGGTACCCCTCATGGCAGTCGCTCTACGCGCGTTTCCAGCGACAAATGACGTCACGTCAAGTGTCAACCGCTACTCAGGATGACGTGTATGTAGCGACAATGTTGAACTTTCGCTAGTGATGTGGCAACTGGAAAAACAAAACTCGATTTAACCCGAGTTAAAATTCACGTAACTCGGGTTGAACTGGAGTTACGTGACTTATTTACTTCAGTTGATAATCAGCATTCATTCAATCTTTTTTTCCACTATCTGCAATGGCTGCAAATCTTTCACTATCAAGTTTAAGCGTAATCACCAGAAATTGATGTTATTTTTTTGGCACAGTAAGCACTGGTTTGAGTGCTTTAACCTTTTTTGAGGAGTTGATACCAGTGACTGCGTATTATTTAAATTTGTTAATGATGAAGTCAGATGTTTCTTTCTTCGATATCAACACAGGTTGCTTATTATTAATGTGGTCGTATTTCAATTATCTTTGAGTGAATCAGAATACCGTTTGCATGTAACGCGTCCACTCACTGGCGATTCAAATCAGGGTTCTCAACTTGGGGATTTCCCCTCAAATTTAGGGGGTATTCAAATGCGATGGCCTTTTTAAGGGGCGTAATATATTTGGGAGGATTTTAAGGGTTTTTTTTATATTTGGAATGATGTTTTTTCGTAGTTGAGAAAATGAAGGAAAAAAATATTTTTTGACATACAGTTTATTAAAAATAGCTTGATAAAAATGACAGCATCCAAACTGGCATGTATGGAGATGCTTAACGCTGTTTACTGATCGGTTGCATAGTCATTATTTTGAACGTAATGATAAAAAATTACAAAAAAGTTCGCAGGTTTTTTTATGTGACCGATACTTTCGCCGTAATTTCATAGATTTAAACCCGTACAAGGTTTGTAAGAAACGGGAAACACGATTAGCCATGGTCAAGGGCTGACGGCCCGTGACCATGGCACATGCAACTGTGCCGAAATATCGGGAGTTCAAAATGGTTACTCGTGGTAAGAATCCCGTTTCTTACAAACCTTGTATGCGTAAAAACCACGAAAGTTAGGGGCAAATATTTCGAGTGTCGGTAACCCAGATTCAAATACATTTCAAACCTAAGATATCGTTTTAGGACCCGGCATTTTTCAAAATCAGAACATAAAATACGAAAATCTTCAACAATAAACAGCACTTATTAAATTTAACCTAACTTAGCTACATAAATGTGACACTTGTTTGGTATGAATGAATACAGGAATACAATCTCAAATGCAATCATTTGAGACTGCAAACTTCATTCATTTTTCAGTCTTCAAACTCGAATCGCAGAGAATTTAGCTCGAGTTGGTTCGAGTTAAGCCCAACTCGAGTCGGTCATCACTATCGCTGTCGCTGGGAAAGGAGAGTGGGGGAGAATACTTGGAATCAAACGACGTCGCGCCATGTTTCGATAAACGCCATTATATTTTTTTATAGGTAAGGAAATCATCTTTCGAGATCATTATTACTCTGCAAGCCGACATGTAGACATGAGGATTTTGAGTCGCGGGAAAATTAAAATATGACTTATCGTCACTTGTCACTGGAAACTAGCGTCGAGCAACGGCCATGAGGGCCCACCCTATGATCTGAATCACTTCCACGCAACGAGCGTATCAAAAAAAATTTATGAAATTAAAAAAATATATGTTGTTTATCAGTACAATTAATAATAATGACTATCCAAATAAAAAAAATGACAGTGATTTTAAAATATGGCGGTTACAAAAATATGACGATAATTTCTTGTGATCGTGGTGTTTTGTAACAGCCTGTTAATTTTTAAGACAAAAAGATGGTTGAATAGTAAAAAAGCATGGTTAAAAAAAACTATTGTAGGATTTTCGAAGTGGATATTTAAAAAAATATATAATACTTACCTATATCTAAATTTTCCCAACAAAATTATATATTTATTTCTATAATTTAATTAAGCGACTTTGGGTATAAGTTGGGTTATAATAATAATAATACTTAATGGTTATTTGCATAAAACACGGTATTACAAGTTCTTACAGATATTACATTGCAAAAATTTCATCAACATTATTCAAAGATGTCCCTAGTGCTATAAACATTACTATTAATTATTAACCATTCACGCAGCTTTATTTTAAACACTTAAGTGTTTAATAGTTTTTAATTTATTAGGCATCTTGTTATAAATTCGAATACACATAAACAGACAGCTTTTAGTATATTTACTCAGTCTAGGGTTGTCTCCCAGTATTAATCTACAAGGGTCTCGCCGATTACGAGTAGTGTTATCATTTGATGTTTTAAATAATTTTTTATTCTCCCAAACAAACATACATATTTCATATATATAAAGAGCTGGCAGTGGTAGTAAGCCAAGTTTTTTAAACACCGGCTGGCACGAATCCTGTGGTTGGAGGCCGTAAATTGCTCTAATACATTTTTTTTGTGCTACAAACGCGCCCTTTCTTGATCACTGCTATTTCCCCACATGACTAGTCCATAGCGCAATATTGTTTGTTATGTTTTTGATTTGTTTAAGGGCATACACAAACTTGTTTAATCTAACATATACGTCATTATATAACTATCCTACTAATATTAATAATGCGAAAGTTGGGATGTATGGTTGTACGGATTATACGACGGAACGAAGTTTGCCGGGACAGCAAGTTTGTCATATATTCGTCCAAGGAATATGAGGCATTCGGTTTTCATACGTCATGATCGAACATCCTGTATAATGAATGCGCAATTTGGAGACGTATAGATATGTCACCGTAAAATTGTGAACTGAACTAACCGTTTACAATTACACGTGTTATGTCAAACAAAGCGAACTTATTTTTTTTCTTTGATCAAAATCTTTTTAAAGTTTTTTTTTAGATGAAGGTGGCAAACGAGCAAGCGGATCACCAGATGTTATGTGAACGCTACCCATAGACATCCGCAACAAGCAAATATGTTGCAGATGCGTTGCCTACCTTTAATGGACAGAGGAGGGCATAGACAAGAATAAGGACATTTCCTTTTCCCCGTTAACCCCCTCCCCGTCCAATCCTGTTCCCGTTCCCATCTTATCCTTACGAGGAAAGGGTGGGAAGGGGAAGAGGACTGAAATTAGGCCTCCGGCACCTCACTCATCATACGAAACGCAGAATACTTCTACTTAACGCCTGTTTTCTGTGAGGTCGTGGTATTTCACCGGTCGAGCCGGTCCTTTCGTGCAACAGATGTTGTTGTTGCGGGCTCTACCACTGTTAAGTTTTCATTAATAATAACAATATCCTGGGACATTATTCACGCACGGCTATCGGTTTCCAAACCAAGCAGAGCTTGTACTATGGAAAACAGATAACTGATATTCTAATTTTCTTTTATAAATAAATACTTAAATAGATAATTACACCCAGACTCAGGATAAATAGACATGTACATGCACACAAATGTTTGTCCTGGGTGGGAATCGAACCCACGACCTGCGGCTTGAAAAGCTAACTAAACATCTTACTAACTACGCCAACCCGCCCGTCATATCAGTTCAAAGGAGATTGACGACGGCACTATGGGCAAATGTACTCAATTCAAATTTAAATTACTCGCTGACATGTCTAAAAAAACACTAAAAATTCAACACCAACCACAATGGCATTTCCGAGATATTTACAAAAATTAAATAACCATTTTCAAGTTTTGTTCGAACACAACAATTTCAAATGAAAGGTCTTGTTCTTAGTAATATTTATAAGTACAACACACACGGTGCAGCGGCGTTGGAAGTAAGTTCATTTCGAAGTGACGGACGACTTCAAGGGTTTTAACTCGAAGCAGAACGTATTAATTATATCGAAAATCGATATCGAAACCATACAGGGATATTTAACGGATACAATTTGGCGCCATGCCACTGTTGACAACCACTGGATTTTATATTATACATGTGATTTAAACCTCTATTATAACGTTAAGTTTTGTTATGTGTAAGCTTGCACATCATAGGAAAATCAAAAATATCAGTTGGGAACATTTAAAAAAAACATAATGCGTTAGTTGTAAAAAATGGCGTAAGTACTTTATAGTCGGAAAAATAGTAATTAATGTTCAAAAAACTATCCCGTTATCTAACATATAATAAAAATGTAACTGATCGCTGTCTGTACATAAAAGATATTTAAGAAAAAATATTATTGGGGGCCTTTAAAAGCGCAATAACACCCAAAACAATGATTATTAGATTTTGTCCGTTTGAGATATAGAGAATATCTGTTTGTCTGTGTGTTTGTGCTCGCTTATCTCAGAAACGGCTTATTTTCGGTTTTCATAAGTGTTGTGTTAAGCTTTACTTAAAATTTAGTGTTTGTTTCATCTCAATCGGTTAATAAATAAAAAAGTTATTATATTATCAATTTAAAGAATCATGTCGTCGAACATTTGTTCGATAAAAATGCTATAAAATAGTTGTTCAGTTGTATAGGTTGAACTTTTAGTTAACTATATATTATGATCTTTCAAGTGATGATGATGGAAAATTTACATAAAGTTCAAAGCAAAACAGGACAGTTTCGGAGATTTAGCAAGCTTCAGCTAGACACACTGTGCATTGAGATATTCATAGCGCACGCACGTATTTCGGAGACGCGCGACGCTCCCTGGTAATGGTAACAGCTAACAGCTATATTTGGTAACGCAGTATTTACACGACGATTTTTGAAATTATTTATGTATGGTCATAGATTAAATAATCATTTATGTGATTGTTAAACTGTGCTACGGTTATACTGTGTCAACCTCACATACGCGGGACAAGGAGGTGATGATGAGGGTACGGTAGAATTAAGTAGGTAAAATCATTTCGTTTAAGTAAAATTGCAGGGCGGGTGAAACCGCTGGGCACAGCTAGTAATAACAGTTAAGTCTTATTTAAAAATATATTTTAATTTAATTTATTCAACTTTTTGAGACACGAGATAATTCGTTACCGTCGTTTTACACTCCCCAGAATATTCACATAAAACATATTGTCATCTCAGTTTTTTCATAGAGAATGAAAGAGAGAAATCGCAACGCAATGAACAGTACATGTTTATTCGTGACAAGAACTAATATTTTCAATTGGATATCATTTAATTCTACATTACCGGTTTTTTTTTTCATACCTTAGAGACGACGTTGTCAGTTAAATCACTAACTAGTGCTAACTAAATTTCTATTGAATTCCTCAATTATGATAGATTTTATGTATTTTCAAGTGTTTCTTCAGTTATATTGTAATCTAAGGTTGTCGGCGAGTACAAAACGCTTTTTGATTCCGTCAAATGTGTCTTTTAGTTAAATATTTGTTAACTTTATCACTAACTTGAGTGTGACAAGGATTTAAATGGGCTATCGAGGATAATCTCTGCCGTCGAGTGCGCCTGATCCACTTATCCGTTGCTTTATAAGCTGGATTTAGGTGTCGTGAGTTAGTACAACTGAGAATCAACGACACACTCGCTCGCCATGGAAAGCCACAAGCTGCTCTTACCTCTTCTGCTGCTGGGAGTGTGGGGATGTCTCGGGAACGAGCTGGACGAAGGTTTTGGAGAGCCGTAAGTTATCATCAATCTATTGTTCTTTACATCTACCCACTGCTGCTATCTACTGCATTTAAATTTCTTTCTACTTTATGTATCCTTAAGGTTACCTCTCCTCATCTGTCGTAAGCTCCAGAGATATGACTGACTCAGTGCACACCCTAAGCGTATCCGCTTAACACTTCTGTCTATTATTTTCATGTTTCGTAGACCTTATACGTATTTTATTTACGATGTTCATTGAATGTTTTGATGCTCAATGTCACGATGACGAAGTCTTTTCTCAATGTATCTCAGTAGAAAAAAAATATAAAAAATACTGAAATTGTCAATAATATTTTTCCCCAGTGTTACTCCTGAAAGTCATCCATGTCGTAAACTGGCGTTGTGTCGGTGATATAAGTCCTTCCAAATATGTGGTGATACGTTGACTTATGTCTCTTTTTTTATAGAACTAGAATTGAGCCTCCGGCATCTCACTCAACAGCTAAACAAGTATTCATCTACTTGACGTTTTTCTTCTGTGAGTTCGTGGTATTTCACCGGTCGAGCCGGTACATTCAACAACATGCAACGGATGTCGTTGTTGCGAGCTCTACCACTATTAAAAACTCTACTAAAGCTTTTAATATTTTCATTTTGTTACTTATTTGAAGTTTCCATTTTCACAGCATACTGCCTCTACCGCATGTGCTGCCCCAACTCTACCGCAACAACATCCCGCAACGCTGTATCGACAAGTTTGTGGCGGATATCTCCTGCGAAGGCGTCAGCGAAGACCAGCTGCTGCCTCATCCCACCGACTGCAACCTGTTCTACTACTGCGTCGGCTCCCAGCCCATCTGTCGCCAGTGCCCCGCCAACTTACACTTCAACCCTAACAAACACGTGTGTGACTATGCGAGACGCGCTGGTTGCAGGCAATACTAGGAATGGAATCCTCCGGCGACCCGTTCTGCTACAGATCGATAGACAACATGGCACAAACTCGATTAACGATATAAAATAAATTACGTTTGATGAAATATTTTTTTATTGATTTAGCTTTCCTCAAACTTTGCAACACTTGGTTGAGTGTTAAATACACATTGATGAGTAAAACAAAGCAGTTCTTCTTAGCTTTACTGTTCGTTTCTTCATATAGTTAAAGATTTAAACGTTTGTTCTTGCGTTGGAGAAGAGATTGAAGTTTCAAGAGGTGTGGTTTATTCCTGCAATGCTTTGTCATTCGTTATTCTTTGCCCAGCTTCTCACTTTTGATAATGGTGACTATAGCCCACATTAAATAAGCCGCATGGTTTAAACTATTATAAATATAGATATGATATGATCGGTGAAGTCCTAAAAGGTAAGTACCGCGTTATCATAATATCTATGCAGTTAATTCAACACCTACAATGTACCTATGACTAATACAAGTGAGGACAAATGAATATCATTCGATAGATATACAAAACAAGCTGCAGTTAATCGCTACGTACTGGAATCGCTTCTTTTCTAACGAAAGAAAGATGCAAACGAGCAAGACGAAGACCTGAGATTAAAACTTTACCCCTAAAATTCACGATCAAATCCTATTATCACAGCAGAAACCCGAATTCCACTACTCAACGCTGTAATCTGCGAGGGGTTTGTACTTCCCGAGTCCATCGGGTCCGTCTGTTCCTACATGATGTTTTTATATTTAATGGAAACATCTTGAGGGAACAGAAAATGTAAGTAAAAATACAGTACCAAAACCATAGTATCTGAAACTTGAAATAATGCCCAATTGTTAGACTACCGGGGTTATGGGACGTAGATCACATAACGCACAAGTTCCGGAGAGGTGGGTGGTCTTTCCTTTTTCTATTATTTACCGGTGACTTCAAAGAACTGTGCAAACATATCGCGAACTGATAGTGGTGATGTCAACAAATCTAATTTGTTTCGGCTATCAGGCACTCGAGAAGAACAACGTTTTCAAGAAGTCCTCGATGATAATCACACTGGTAACCATCGAAGTACGTGGAAAAAGACGTATCTACTTATTTAAAAGTCGTATCTCGAGGACATTACTCATTTAATGTGAAGAGTTGTAGCATGTAACATGGAGTGCCACAAGCTGGTAGTGTACCTCTTACTCCTCGGGTCCTGTGGTCTCCGGGCTGAGGGGAAGGTCATCGTAGGTCCCAGACACCATTCGTAAGTTTCCGATTTAATTTTAGTATTAACTTTAATTTTCTGCGTGAAATGACGTATTTAACTACGTTCGATTATATTTTATTGAAGACTAGTCAACTTTTTTTTAGTAAAGTTCAGCCATTAGCTTAGATGTACAGGACACTCTTTTCATGCGACTGTAGCAAATTTTCATTGATTTCTAAATGGCTAGCGAAAGTTTGCTTTATTATTTCTGTAAATTGCTTTTATGTAAGTATTCTGTATAAGATTTACACGTAAAGTGACAAGATTAAAAGTAACATTAACTGCTATATAATATATATTATAATATATTATATAGCAGTTAATGTTACTTTTGTACAGTTTTTTTATACGGTCGACGGTCAAATTAACTTTCAATTTCGTTTGGAATTTGAATAAAAATTCCTCTGCCTTGCAGCCTCAACTCGTGGCGATTCGATAACGATGCTGTCCGGCAGCGCTGCCTTCAGAGATCAATCACCAATGTGACGTGCACCCATGTCAGCGAAGACCGTCTACTGGTACACCCCGACGACTGCCAGTTGTTCTATTACTGCGTGGGTGATGTCGCCATCTGTCGGCAGTGTCCGGCGCAGCTGCACTTCAGCCCGACAAAGCATGTGTGCGATAGACCGCAAGACGCTGGCTGCGAACTTCAATCTACCACTACTGGGGTCCCGTCATCACCGTTAACTTCGACAGCTGCAGCTAGTTCCACCACATCTATTACCAGTCCATCAACTAAACCAGTAGACGATTCATCAACATATCCCACCACTCTACCATCAAGCGCATCACTAAACAGTTCATCTACCACCCCGAGTGTGCCGACAACAACACCAGCGCCCAGTGAGTCAACCACGAGTAACTCTATGACAACGTATATCAAGTTACATTAATGAGGAATAAAATGTAATACATTGCTATATACTATATACATTGTTTGATTTTTCTTTGGCAAGTTCAGTTTCATGTTGACTTTTTTAGTATTAGATTTCGTCACACGTCATTCACATACATATTATGTTAACAATCTGTAGAATATATTCTATGGGTAAAAGTTAAGCTTCATCGCTAAATTCAGCCGGCTCTTTTCTCATCACATTCGTGAGCAATCCACCGGTTATCACAAAATCAACAATTTTCCTTTCCGCATCTAGACAATCTTTTAATCTTGTATTAGCAAAAGAAACACATTTTTATTGATCATTTTTATTAATCCAATCATTTGCATGAGCAAAACGAGCTTCTTTTTAGCATGGCTGTGCGCTGGTCGTGGCATGCACAAGGTCCAGGGCTGTGCACAGCGCACGGTAGTCCACCTGTTGACATGGATGGGATTTTTGTATTATTTTATATAAAACTAACATGAAAACTTAAATACGAAACGAGTACCAACTTTACAAATCGGAATAATTTCCTTCACAGCCTTTATGAATGATGGAAGGCACTAAAGGTGTTCGTTTATTTTTTATTGCTCAAAGACATAGCCTAGTAAAAGTTGTCCATTTGCTGACATAACTTAAACTCAGGGTTTGTGTACTGAAGAAGTTATAACATAAACTGGGAAATTACTTTGCAATTTTAACTCGGACTCACAATCTGTGACTAGAATGATACACAGCTGAGTCAATTGCACAGCAGTTAAACCATTAAATTCTTATTTAGAATCGTCTAGGATCAGACTCATCTAATTTGTCAGTGAATATAAAACCGTGTAGGTCGGACCTCGTCTCCGCAGCCGCGCCGGAAGCCGAAGCACTTGCAGAGTAGCTGCAGCTCGCGCGCCGACACTAGCGCCAGCACGCCGCGCCGGCTGAGCGCACGCTGCACGACGCCCGGCGGGACGCTGCCGCACCGCTCGCGGTCCGCCTCCTGCAAACACACGCAACAGCAGTGCTCACAGTTCCAGCACCGATACGACTTAAGGTAATTCAAGTGAACAACTTACTCCTTCTTGAAAGTCTGGATCGTCTACTGGGTAACGATCATTTAGATTCCGAGATCCAAACTTTCTATTTCCGCTTTCCTAGCCAACTTCTTTATAAAACGAGCCGTTACCTTGAAAATCTCTAATATGTTGGAAACTTGATCATGATGCTTGGAGAGCTTGTCGAGCGCCTTGGACACGATGCTCCTCTCCTCGAAGTTGAGGAAATTATTGGTGGTGGGAGGCGGTGCGTGCGGCACCGGCTGCAGCAGCGGTGCGCGCTCCAGCCCCTCTTGCGCCAACGCCTCACCCACCGTCTTGCAGAAACGGTCATAGTCGATGTACCTGCGCCGGGTCGGCGCGGAGAACCTGTGCATCAACCGTTATCAAACTCGTGCTCTTAATTTGTGACTAGCGTAAGGCGAGATGGTCGGGTTCTAGTATAATTACTGAGGGGGGAGATGGGATTATTTCTAGCGTGCCTGGCAGAAACCCATCATATATCGACATCCGACTCTTTCCGATCTATATTATACAGTGTCATAAACATGACGTATCTTCAATTCCCTATATATAAATATATTTTGGGTATTGAAGATTCTTGTGTCGAAAATCCAGTAATCTTTTAGATCTTGTCGTTTTACTTTTACTACTTACACATCCATAAGAGTGTCCATCTCCAGCGGCGTTAGAACGAAACCAGCAGAAGCCAAGCCCCGGTAGAAGTCCGCGCGCGGTATCACCAGTTCGTTATGTTTGTCAAATTGCTGAAGGAAGTCTCGAGGTCGAAGCCCTTCTCGTACCATCTGTCGATTGCATTTCACATGTAGTTTTATTTTGCGGAGAGAGTAAAGAATCAAATTAACCTTCTGAAGGAAACCTTGTAAAGGAGAAGGTTAACAAACATCAAGTTATCGCTATAATTCGTAATTTCAGGTTTTTTTAACATAACGGGTTGACTAAAGCTAAGTATCGCCGCCGCTCATCAACATCCGCAACGCCAGAGGAACTGCAAATGCGTTACTAGCCTCTACAGAAGGATTGCGCTCGCTTCTTGAATGATCATAAGTCGTATTGGTTTAGAAATACCGCTGGCGACTGATCATTCCGCAACGCGGCTTTAGGAAAAATAGTATGGTGTGGAAAATAGTGTCTAAAAGTTTACAAAATTATAAGCTAGGTGAAAGATGAATCAGCCGCTGTGCTAACAAGAACTTACTGATAATGGGAGAAAAGAGAAGAGACATCAAGAGAAAAACATAGGTTGGTTTCCAATGGATGAGGATGTCTTGCAAAACTGGGAGAGAATCTTTATGTGATGGTTAAAAGAATGAGCGGCTGCATATCGTGATGAATTAGTAAGACAGAGTTAGAATAAATGCGACGTACCCTTCCTTTGATCTTGGCGAGTATCTGCACGATGTCGGTGTGCGCGGGGTCGTGCGCGGCGTGCGGCGTGCCTACGGCCGGCAGCATGCGCGCCACCGCCGCGCTCTCCGCCGGCCGCTCCTCCAGCTGAAAAATATGATATTGATAAAAGTACAACCTCGAATTTCGAGAGAAATTACGTATGTTGTGTATCATATGAACTTGACAACCCAGACGGTAGATTGTGCTGTCATTTAAGCTTAGTTTTTCCGTTTCTCCTCCATAGAAACTTTAAATATACACTCACTCTCCTGAAATGGATTTTGTGCAGATAGTTATAAATTCTAATCTAGTGAGATATACCGGAGTTGTCTATACGCTCTGTATACCTGTGGTGACTACAGACTAAGCGTTTATCTTATGACGTCTATAATGTAGACTGCTAAAAACTAGTGGATGAAGATTCGCTTAGGCAGGACGGTAGACGACGTACGTCGTTGAGTAGAGCGACAAAATTGAAGCCGCAGTCGTCGAGGTAGCGTAGCTCGAGGGCACGCAGCTGCGCCGGTGCCGGTAGCACGCCCGCTCGCGACAGCGCGCTGCGTACCACGCTGCGCGACACGTGCCCGCTGCGCAACCTGACGTCAAGAATGCAGTTCACAAATAGACTATGTTTTGATCAGCTGTCTTGATTCATTTAAAACATTACTAGTGTTTAAATATTATTGCTATAAACTAGACTCACTCATCATAATCACGTGACCACACTAGATAGAGAACATGATATACGCACGAGGTATAACAAGAACAATAAAGAGAAATTTCGGGCGAAGTCAAGTGTCTGAATCGACAACCCAAGGCAGACTGTCTTGGCGCAGAATACTGAGGAGTCCCGAGCCCAAATAACGAGAAAAGGGAAGGATATAGAAAAAGAAACCTACTCATCATGATCGCCAAAAATAGGCCGCAAGTCAATAGCCCTTTCCTTGCAAGCTGTCCTTATGCGCAACATCGCGGCCTCTGCTAGGCTCAGGTCCTGGTCTCGCAGCTGGTGTTTCTCTGCAGCGGATCCCGGCGCCGGCAGCTCGGCGATGGTGGCGGCCATGGCTCCCGGCTGCACGTCAGGGTGCTTTTCTAATTCCTTGATTGTGAATACTGGTTAAAAGAATATATAAATAAATTAATAACATACTATAAAAAAGCCAAGGTTTGTTATATGTTAAGCCTTGTTGACAAAAGCTGCCTTTGGTGGTCAAGAGCTTGTCGATCTTCTACAGGAACATGTTGGTGCATAGACTTAGACAATGATTTCTGTTATCTTTTGTAGTAGATATACTTTCCACGCAATGGTAGCGTTCTGATTCTTCGTGGATATTCTGCTAACAATTGAATATTCTAGCTTTAGGATTAAGAATAAACTGTAAAAATGTAGGATTGAGCCAATTTTTGACTTGTGTAGTTTCGGCTAGCGATTTCCAAGCCATCGATATACAATCTATTTCCGGAGTATGTGCCATACCCTGGTCGCAATCATCTTCGAAGGTCCTCCAGCAGACTCGCTCCCTGTCGTTAGGGTCGAGGTAGTGGCGCACGATGCAGGCGGCCTCCTGCTCCGAGAGTACGGCGCCCAGTCCCATCGCGTCCAGCGACCGCCGGAACTGCTGCGGCTTGATACGCCCGCTGTTCAGAGGATCGAAATCCTGGAAAGAAACAAGAAGAATATCATGTAAAATACATGTGACACGAATCAAATAACAGCATTTGTATCAACTGTTTTTCTAAGTAAACTGAAGTTATAAAACATAACTTTCCCCATACGCTACGCACATGTTTAATTAAAAAGACATCAACTAAATACTAAACATAAGGTATATACTAACCCTAAAAAACTCAGAAACCCTAATCCGTCTCTGGAGCACAAACTCCTGCACCCTGAGCATGACGTCGAGGAGAGCGCGCGTGGGCCGCGGCGGCTGTAGTGCGGGATGGAACACCTCGGTGCCCAGCAGCGAGCCGGGCCGCCCGGCCTCGATCTCCGGCCGCGAAAGCTTCGGCAGTGTCGTGTCTATCACGGCGCCCGGGTGCTGATAAGCCTAGTGATGGGCGAAAATTATATTCAGCATACTTTCGGTGTTCGGGCGACTAATACTTGCGTGTGTTTGTGTGTGTTAATTAAACGTCTGAGGTTTATTTTTAATCTGATTTCACCAACTTACTGGCCCCAGCCCTTGTATCCCTTCCTTCTTGACAGCCTCTACAGCTTTGAGAAACTCCACATAGTCTAAGGTGTAGGAGTCCTTGATGAAGCGGCGCACGATCAGGTTGAAATCCTCGGGAGACAGTATGATGCCCACGAAGTGCAGAATACGAGCAAAATGAGCGAAGGTGATACGGCCATCATTTTTAGCCACCTATTGACAGTCGATTTTTGTAAAGAAAACAAATAATACTTGTTTAAAATTATAAAAACTCCCTTGAGACATTATAAATTAACTTTTTATAACAAACGGCTTTACTCACGTTCGTCACGCCGTTTGTTATAAAAAGTTAATACTTGTTTAATTTAAAATTTCTTTAAAAATTTACAACAAAGTGATGTATCAACTTTGAGAGAATAGCATACAGGAGATAGTTTTTTTATTGATAGAAGAAATAAAAGAATTTGTTTTCTACAGCTCTAAGAGAGGAACTTCAAGCAAGATTAGCTAGGTAAGGATTTTCAAATGATGACAGCCATTACTGACAAGTTCATAATCCTGGAAATATGGTCTCAGTGGCAGGTCCCTTGCTGCGATGGTGGCGAGCAGGCAGCAGAGCCGGCGCGTCTGCCACTGGTCCAGGGTGTGACAGCTCGGCTCGGGCGGAGGCGGGCACGCCTCCAGGATGCAGTCCGCTGACGTGCGGCTGCGGTCACTGGCATCTGCAAAAAATGGTGGCAGTTTAA
>JWHW01015680.1:94383-104685 GCA_000931545.1 Papilio glaucus | reverse complement strand
ACGCGCGGTGTCAGGTTGTCAGGAGGTGGCGAGGTGTAGCTCACCCTCGCCGTGTATGATCTGGCAGAGCTGGTGGTAGTGCACGCGGCCGTCCTGCGCGCGGAAGTAGTCCGCCAGTTGGGAGATCTCGGCGTCCGATAGACCCACCACCGGGCGCAGCGGGCCCGCAAGAATCGACACGAACTTTGATTCTGTTGGTTAATCACAACAGAATAATGAATATACATAATTAAGAGTTTTATGACATAAATGATCGTTTTCTTATAAAGTTATTATTGTCTTCTCTCGATTATTCTACATCAAATATCCATGCATAAATAAGAATCACTAACGGGTGTTCCTAATGCCAAGTTTCTTTAATTTCTAACCAATTTCTTTGATATAAATTCAGGACATCCCTCACGGATTTGCCACTCACTTTGCAATATATATGAGTTTTTCTGCATTCATACCTTCAACATGTTCGAAGCTGTCTCTCACAAAAAAATACCAATGTAGTTGTTTTGTACAATTTGGTGAGTGAATAGTGATTACCAGATAGTAGACAGTTGCCATCGGGATCGAGCGGGCGGTACCAGTCCCAGAGGTTGAGGCCTACGCGGAAGCTGGCCGCGCGGATCTTGTTGCACGTCTTCCACACGTCCGCCAGCCGGAGAATCTGGTGCGTTACCACATTCATCACAAGTTTAAAGAATACATAAAGTAGATAGATTAGGTATAAATTAGATAGATTAGGTAAAGTACCGTCAGATTACAACATAGGAGCAAAGGAAATAAAAATACCACCCACTTAAACGGGTAATAGCCTGACTATAGAATACTACCACTGGAACCATAGCCAAATCAATTTATAAATATTGCAAAGAGTGTCACCGGCCCATCGCCACTTCAGTCTAAACTATGTCGTCGTAGCTTAAAAAACTATATAGCAATAGTATGTCGTGTACATTAGTAATTAATTAGTAAAAGGTAATTTTGCAAGCAATCTAAAATTACTTTGAAAGTACCCAAATGATCGCCCATAGCAATGTTATGGTACTAAATGATATAGAAACAGTGTAAATGATAAGTAAATGTAAAATAATAATAAATAAATATAAAATAATAATAAGTAAATGTAAAATAATAATGATAATAAAATAAATGTAAAATAATCTTGTTATTCAAATATATGATGCAAAAGTGAGTGGAAGCGTGAACTTACATATATCGATCAAATTAGTAACATACTAAAGAAGGGCGATATGAGGAGTACCCGTAACCCACGAGCATGTATGCGTAGATGTAGAAGAAGCGAGGGAGGTGTGCCAGGATTGCTCCAAATGAAATCTCTGCCTACCCCTCTGGGTTACGGGCGTGAGCGTATATTTAATATTTATATTTATGATGCCTAAGAGTGATAACAAATGGTAACTAAATGTATCTAACTAAAATTAAAAAGTAATTCCGCAAACCTTGTCGTGCATTATGATTTTCTTCTATTTCCTCGCTGATAAAAATTTAAAGATTTACAATCATTACAAAACAAGATGAATAAAAAGAATTGTTTTGCGTAAAATTTTGATAAAAATATCGAATATAATAAATAGACCAAAATAGACTGTCAAAGCTCAAAGGAGCTGAAGCTTTGATTATAACTGTCAATGCAGTTGACATTTCAATCAAGATGGCCGACGACGAAGACTTTGTGAGTTTGGAATTCGAACGCTTAGTTTTATGTTAACGTTATTTCGTGAGCTATACCGCTACACCGGAGTCTTCATGTTCTGAAATTGAACTTTAGTTCATTTTTTATATTTTTGTTTTAAAGTTATTAAATTATTATTTTAAAACAAAGTTGAATAAATTATTATTATATTATAAAACCACGTTGTATACTTTACATATAGGGAGCCGCCGATGCTAAGCTTCGGCTCCCGTACCATTATAAGTATTATAATAGGAATAAAAACAGACTATGGATTGACATTATATATGATATTCTTGTTTACGGTTTATAAGGATGTAATTACGACCCCAAAATAACCCACAAAAATAACAAACCAACAAAGACATGATCATAGGGTTTGTAAAACGAACTTGTTTGTGATTCTGGGTTTAAACAACTTTTTCTTTAGTCTAATTTTAGACTATGGAACACTACTTGTACTTTATTTCGTCCCTTCATAATATAAGACCCTGAGATAATTGTTATCTTGCAACTACTCAAGCATTGGTGAGACCTACGCTGGCTGTACAAGGCTGCTTTGCTTCTTCGTATTGAATCAATTTGTCAATGGGAAAACGAGACGATACCATTCTAACACTAGCTTCACGCTAACATCGTTCAAATTTGTTTTCATCGCTCGCTACAGAATTGTAACTTTTTCTATATAAGCTCTGAGCTTTCGCGTGATCAGTGAAAGAGCAATGTATAGGTAGCATAGTAGAATGTACCGTGGGCCGGAGCGCGAGTCGAGTGGGAGGCGCGGAACATGCGCAGGGCTGCCGAGTGCCGACCAATGACGTCAGGGGATCGATTGGACGGCGGCGCAGCCACCTCCGGCCGCTGTCAGTCGGCCGCACGTGTCTCCGTGACTTATGTAACGCGAATCGGGGACGCAGGTGGCTGGCACCTCATGTGCGGGCTAAGCTTCAGGACCAGGAACAGCCCTTCGCAGAAGACGTCACTCCGATGGGGCGACAGCTGCGCGTCTAGCGCCGCCCGTTCGGTCACATCGAGCGCCTAGAGTGTATGTGTTGAGTGGTCGTAGGATTTGGATGAGTCGTGTTCCGGGGATCGTATGACCTGAAGTGTATCGTGCTGTAAGGTGCTGAGCTCTCGGTCCCCGCATCGAGCCGAGTAATCTTTAGTACAGGGTAAGTTCCAGATCTTATTTCATAATGTTGCTTACTGATATAGAAGTAGTCGGGATTGTTATGCCTGTTCTTGTTACATTTAATTCATGTATGATTAGATAATAACAGATTCTCCGCTACAGACTAAACAAAGGAGAATATAACAGAGAGAATCACTGTTCTCATTATTACCGGATGTAAGAACATCATTCGTCACTTAGGAATAATGAGAGTAGATACTATTCGAATAAGGAAAAGCTACTATTTTTTAAAGGCCCATGTCACTGGCCCACGTCAGTCGAAGTTAACGATACAGCGTATTCTGTTAGAGCTACATCAAAATAATAGATATATAGTTACTTTAGAGCATGGGATATTACTTTAGGGTATGTTTTGTTTTGTAGGGCGCACTTTAAGAAGTCAAAATGATCAACATAGCGGGCGTGATCTCCATCATCCTGTTCTACGTGCTGATCCTGGCGGTGGGCATCTGGGCGGGCCGCAAGAAGCCGCCCGGCAACGACTCCGAGGAGGAGGTCATGCTCGCCGGCAGGTCCATCGGACTATTCGTTGGAATATTCACCATGACAGGTGAGGCTAGGTGTCGTACAAGTAGTATTTTATTTGACAAACTTCTTTTATTCATCCATCGATGATTCTTTAGATATCCGCTCCTTGTTGTAATTACCTGGCAAGGAGTCTTAGTAAACGTCCTTTCTAGGCCATAAGCTATTGAATGTGCAGGAGGGGTAGGCAGAAAAGCAGCAACTGATTCAGTTTGTAATTTCTTGATTTATGAAGAAAACATAATGTATGAAAAAGGTGTGATTGCGTCAAGCTCTATGTATTATGGATATCGTCATCAAAATTATAAAAACACTTTATTGTAGACTTTATCGGATGGACTTTTCCCATGCATCACATTTTTGTTTTTTTTCGCTAGGGACCAGATACTTTCATCTGTTCTCATGACCTTAAAGGTCCAGGTGGACCTCTTTAAGAATTAATTTAGAGAATTTAGTGAAGAAGAGTCTTCAGATGGACTCTTCTTCACTTAGTCTTTGTCACTTATAAATATTCGTGACGCGCGTTTTAAGGTACTTCGCTTCAATCTGCTTACAAATTTTATGCATGTATCTCACCGGATTTCGTCGTTTTTGACTTATCATCGAGACAAGCTCTCTTACTTGTCTCTACCTTATCTGCAACCAGAGACAATGCTGTAAATAATGAAAAAACTAATTGTTAATATGTACAATCAAGATTTCTCAAGGATGCTAATTCCAGATTTGGGTTAGCCTCAAGTCTTTTTATTAAATTGTTTATGGATCATTTATTTACAAAAAGATCGCTAATGATGGCAGGTGGCCCTAGCATTTCATCAGGCATGGTTTTGGATGGTTGTTGTGATGGTTCTTTGAGCAGCTTCGAAATATAATGACTAGATGTGAATAATGTATGTGCTCCTCAGCGACGGCTATCGATTGGCAGACCGAGTCGTTGCCTTAAATCTAATATTCAAGTTTATTTGAAGCCTTTCTTTACACATGCGCGGGAATATCGACTGGTGGATTGGTATGAAACGAATCAACCGTAAATCTTCTTTAATTGGAAATTATGTAAACTTTTTGGCATATTGGAGTCGACAGAAATAATAATCTGTCTGCTTTTAATGTATTTTTATGAGCTTATAAATGTATGAATTGACAAGAAGGGGGCAGGATGGGAACTTGCTGCTGTTTTTGGGCAATATACGTTGAAAACTATGTTGTCACACAAAATGTTGTGTCTGTGGCAGCGACGTGGGTGGGCGGCGGCTACATCAACGGCACGGCGGAGGCCATCTACACGTCGGGGCTGGTGTGGTGTCAGGCGCCCTTCGGCTACGCGCTCTCCCTCGTCTTCGGTGAGGTTTTTACTTTGTGGCTATCGCTTGACGCCCTACGTCGTCTTAGTAAAGGATCTGAGCGTTTCTTACCCGTTGTCCTAGCCGAGCGATGTAATGCGACGAGACGCGACATGACGTGACGTGACCAATACATGGTACGGTATACAACGTAGGACGATGCGCGATGTGTCAAATCGCGTCGCGTCGCGTTTACCTCCGTAGCATAACGGGTTAAACAATTGCAGACATGTTAGTACCGCTTTCATTCCAGAAGTATAGTTAGACGTTAGACTTAACCATAATAGAATATCTGCTTCACCTACAACCTTTGTGTTTGCAGTAATAAAAGATAAAATTACAATTCCACGGCGCACAATGAGAACGGTGAATCAATAACCGGCGCGGAGGTCATCTATTTCCGGAAAGAAAGACGCCATTTTTCCGTCTTTAGAATAGTTTTGAAACCAACGGTACACTTATTTGAATAATTCTTCTAAGAATTTGCAGTTTCAAGGGGATGAATGATTTCGATTCTAATATAAGTGATGATGAGAATTAACTGTGTGTGCGTTAGGAATGTTACGGATATGAAATTTTGGATTCTGATATATGTATATGCAATTATTATATTTAATTATTAGGTACTTTCGGATAGTTCTATCTTTGTATGGTAGACATGTAAAAGTAAAATTCAAAAAACGAATAATTTGTCTTTATTTCTAGGTTTTGGTACAATCAGTCACATAAATTCCTAGTTAAAAATAATTATATGTAAAAATGAATCCCTGTTTTCTTTGGTCACGGCATTTCGCGTGCACGGCTGGATTTCGCCAATTATTTTTGTTTTGTGTTTGTTATTGCCTGGAGAATAGAAACTTAAAGAACATATTCACTTTTCTTATATAACCTTACCGCGTTTAATAATAACTGTTAGTTGGCGCCGTACCGTACCAATTATCGGATTTTGAAAATTCTTTCAATGTTAGAAAGATATACTACTCCTAAGTGCTATAGAATTTCTTAAGCCTTAGGAGATTAGTAGAAATAAAAATAATGTTATAGGATGAAGGATGGACTAGCGCCGGCAAGCGACATGTGCTGCGGGCGAGTGATGTCACGGGGCAGAGTTACTTGTTTTCTAAGTAAATAAATTAAAACTTAACATGATAAGTGTTTCTTGTTGTAAGTGTGTTGTCTTGTCACCAGGCGGCATATTCTTCGCGAACCCGATGCGCAAGCAGGGCTACGTGACGATGCTGGACCCGCTGCAGGACTCCTTCGGCAGCCGCATGGGCGGCCTGCTGTTCCTGCCCGCGCTCTGCGGAGAGGTGTTCTGGGCGGCCGGCATCCTGGCCGCGCTCGGTGAGACCTTATTTATTATCCGTATTAAATATGCTGACGCAGGGTCGGTAGACTTACTACAAGATGGATGACGGCGAGGAATAGATCGTTGTCATTCAAGGGAATTCAAAAACTTTTACAATTATTGAAACTATGTCACACAATAATGTTGTTGATTATTTGGAAAACGTACGGTTTGTTATGCAAAAGGTTTAGTTTCGGTTCATTAGGGCCTGTTTAAGTACACTGATCAAATACCAAAATGGAATTGAACCACGGCTTAAAGTATGTATTTTCATTTTGTTTCACGAGCAGTTAAATTAGTCCGAAAAGTCCGACAAAGGTCCACTTGTGAGTTATTATTATTTATTTATTTTCTTAAGTATTTGTAAGTTTGAGCGCTAGTTAATATTTTAAAAGTGACTTGAACAGAATATTAGTGGAACCCAAGCAATATGATGTCGGTACCCACTCCACGTGAGTTGGCCGGCGGCCAGGCGCTGGCACCTCACTGCTGGCCGAGTGCTGCCTTGTATTTGCCGACCGAAGTAACTTCAACAGCAAATCTATAACGAACGTCTTTGTATAACTTCTCTAGAATATATGTTAGACAAATTGAATAAGTCTTAGAAATGGAGTAGTTCGCTATGTTTATTCATTATGATTAAAGCTATGCCAAGTTGTCAGGTGATTGTCTTTGAAGACACTATAGTTCAAATTTTGGGGCAACAATGTCTGCTGGTTAATTTATAACTTATTATTTTCGTTAAAATAAACTGCATTGTAAAATTGAAAATAGAGTTGAATTGGTTCTCATTTAAGATTTATACACGATCAAAGGAATAGAATCGTTATTAGATTGTTTGTTTGTTTATTAATAACAATAATAGGAAATTCTGTGTACGGAAAATTGGGTCGAAAGTGAGGTCTAGAGACGTTCCCTGGGTCCTCCCTCCAGGGGTCGTCGCAAGTCACCTTAATGAAGACTGATGCAGGTAAATATTGGTCCAGGGGCTTTGTAACCAATTAAAGTGCTTTGAATAATAACTTGTTTCTCCTTAGCTGTGATAAATAAGTAAAAAAAGCCTCAACGTGCTAGTGAAAACAAATCATCGTGCTAACCTCGTTAGACCCTAAAGTTGTCGTCGCATCAAAATTTAATTTAACTAAGTAATCGTTTTAATCAACTTCGACTGAGTCGGCGGTTCCCCGAGTTATAACACGTTACAGGCAACTTTGTGCCTTTGACGTGTGTTTAATGAAGGGGACGCGGCGCCACCGCAAACTTGTCTGAACAGCCTTTATATGATGTGTCGCGACAGAACATTAAGTTTCATACTAGTCGTCGATACATTTAACGAGATTGAAACCAAGAGGTTGATGTAGTAATTCAAGAGTGTCCTTGTAATCCCCAAATGTCCGTCTTCTGTTGTCTGATTCCCTGTGTGCCGCTCAGGCGCCACGCTGGCTGTGATCATCGATATGGATCAACGCACCTCGGTGATCTTCAGCGCGTGCGTCGCGGTCTTCTACACGCTGTTCGGCGGGCTGTACTCCGTCGCCTACACCGACGTCATTCAGCTGTTCTGCATCTTCCTCGGCCTGTGGATGTGCATCCCCTTCGCCTGGGCCAACGAGCACGTCAAGCCGCTCGGTTCCATGGAGGTGGACTGGATCGGGAGCATCGACTCCAACTATTACTGGTTCTACGCGGATTATGGACTACTGCTTATCTTCGGTGGGATCCCGTGGCAGGTAGGATGCCATTATAGGATTTATTTTAAGTTCTTTTTATAGCTTAAACTTAGTACTTAAATATTTCTAAAGAACAAAACGATGACTTTGACGATTTATTAAAATTAAAACTATTTTCAGTTACATGACGAATATTTTTAAAATACTATTTTGTCTATTGAATTCCTTTTTTCGGTATTTGGATTTGAATTGTTATTTTATTAAAATTTGTTTAAATATTTAGGATAGTTTTCTCCTCTGGCAGCCAGATCATTAATTTGCTTTTTGATGTTCGATTTATTTTCACTTAGCCTATCATTGTTTATCATATTTAGATATTGTATTGTAAAACAGTTTTTACACTTCTGATTTTAAATTAGATACACACCAGGCTTGTTGTTGTGCTTAATATAGATTGTATATTTGCACAGGTGTACTTCCAAAGAGTGCTGAGCAGCAAGACGGCGGGGCGCGCGCAGATCCTGTCGTACGTGGCGGCCGTCGGCTGCATCTTCATGGCCATCCCGCCCGTGCTCATCGGCGCCATCGCCAAAGCCACTGGTAACGTGCGGCTCTCTTTCCCACTGGTTTAGTTATCGAAGCTTACAAAACTATATTTTAATTTGACATGCACGTCTAGTATTCGTATAGAAAACTTGGTTAGTATTTGCTCCAATTTGGAGGGAGCAAAGGTAGATTTAAAATTCAAAATGTTTTTAGTTCTAAAGACTTTATCTATTTCTATTTTGATTTGTACAATGCTTCAAATACCCTTTAGACGGGTACTCTTCACGAATTCTAAACTATGAAATGTTACGTTTTGTTTTTTTTTTAATTGTTAATGTTCAAACGAGTTCTAAATATAACCTTTTGTTGCAGCATGGAACGAGACGGACTTCCACGGCGACCTCACCCCTGACGGCGAGCTGACGTCGGACCAGACGTCCATGATCCTGCCGTTGGTGCTGCAGCACCTGACGCCCGACTTCGTCTCGTTCTTCGGGCTGGGCGCCGTCTCCGCCGCCGTCATGTCCTCCGCCGACTCCAGCGTGCTCAGCGCGTCCTCTATGTTCGCAAGGTATGTGCAAATGGATATTGTTTCAATATCAATTTAAGTAAAGATATCGTAACTTACCCGCAAAGTTTAGCTTAGTATATAATAAAGGATTTACAGTACATAGGTGTGCTATCACTGATGATCAAGTCATGGTTCCATAATATTGTTTTTTTTCTTCTGCCGCTCAGGAATGTGTACAAGCTGATATTCAGACAGAACGCGTCGGAGATGGAGATCATCTGGGTGATGCGCGTGTCCATCCTGGTGGTGGGGGTGCTGTCCACCGTCATGGCGCTCACCATCCCCTCCATATACGGCTTGTGGTGAGTGCAGTTACATGCTATTAGTGATAAGATACATTGTTTTCCTGTAGTTCTAAGTTTTCTGTGTCAACAATTACACAAGACAGACAACCAAAGTTTCTTATTCGAAGTACTTGAACACTAACTAACGACGGCATCTGTTATTAGTGTTCAATTATTATTTATTGCGGTGACTTATCGGGTTTGCTCGTGCGCCACCTTCTACAAAAAACTAGAACTTATTTTAATAATAGTAACCAATCTGACATCGGCTTTAGAGAAGTATAAATTATTTTGTAAAGAAAATGTTTCTTATTGAAACAAAAATAATTACGCTACTTATTTTTATTGTTCAAATTTATTTATTAACAAACTTATAAAAACGGCGTTACTCACGTTCGCGTTTTTACGGTATTTTGTGCCGACAAGTTTCGGACCTGTCTTAGGTCCTTCTTCAGGGTGAGTGAGATTAATTCGCGGCCGCGCCCCGCCTCGCCCACAAAAACGTGAACGCAAATAAAGCCGTTTTTATAAAAAGTTTGAGTTTTTATTGAAAGTTCGTGAGATCTCACCATATTTTTAGTAACTTTATATTTATTTATGTTAAATGCGCAACTTTTAGTTGTATTTATATATACAGACTTCTGTTTGTTTCAATATGTACAATATTCCTATTTATATTCCCAGTTATACTATGATACTAGGAATATCGGGAATTTGGTCAACAATTATGTATTATTTGTTAAGTATTATGTACTTAACAAATAAAAAAATAAAACAGTCTGTCGGTTGAAAATAATGGTCGGTACTTGACTGAAAGTTTTGAGTTTCAACAGAATTCACTTCGTAATTATTAATTAACTCTAGCCCGATCCCATCTCGCACTCCATTTATTTTTCATCTAATAAATATAAAAAGAGAGTTTAAATAAGACTCTATTACCATTACGTTTGCTATCAAGCGATTCATTTTTACAAATAAATATTATCTACCACAATCTTCTTAAAATTATTTAATTATAAATAGTATACAATGGCTATTCAAAAAAGTAACAAAGAGCAGTGGTGTCCCAGTGGTATACATTTTTCGTTCTGGGGCTGGGGATACTAAATCCTAATATTTGTACTGAGATTGATTTTCAA
>JWHW01015646.1:179149-192155 GCA_000931545.1 Papilio glaucus | reverse complement strand
AAGTTATATCAATTTAACTGTGCTACCTCCATACTGCGTCGACCCCACATACGCGGGAAAAGGGCAGTGAGATGATGATGAGGTTACGGTAGTATTAAGTAGGTAATATCATTTCCTTTAAGTGTAATTGCAGAGCGGGTGAAATATTCAATATAATAGATACTGTTTATTAAGTTTCATCCAGACTCCACGTGCATTGTTGTGTGCGATTATGAAGTGTAAGTTGTTAATATTGATTTAACAGTTATACTTTGTGTTTGAATCATAGAAAGAGCGTTTATTTCATATTCATTTGATTTTGCATTCTGTTTAAGTGCCTTCTTTCATAATTTAACTTTAATCGATAATAGAAACTTAAGGAGGTTTATCATATCGATAAACCTCCTTACGTATGTAACATGTTATAATAATTGTGACTGACACTTAAAAAAGCAGCATATTCTAGGAAAAATAGGAATGGTATCGTTTACCCTGTTGTTGTTCTAGGTGAACGACAAACGCGGTAATGCGTCCGACGTTGTCCTAGGTGAAAGACAAACGCGGTAATGCGACCGACGTTGTCCTAGGTGAAAGACAAACGCAGTAATGCGACCGACGTTGTCCTAGGTGAAAGACAAATGCGGTAATGCGTCCGACGTTGTCCTAGGTGAAAGACAAACGCGGTAATGCGTCCGACAAGTCGCGCTATAATAAGAGTTGTAGGTTCACTTAATGTTTAAAGAAGAAAGGAAAGGACAGGAAAAACATTGTTCATACAAATTTAAGAAATACGATTGGAATACATTAATGGATGGAAGTATCGAATTGGCGTCAGAAAAAAAAATCTTATTCTGTGGCCAATAAAAATATGTTAATGGTGTTAATACTTAAATAGAAATGTGTTTAAAATATTTAATATATGCTAGTTAGGAAGCAATCAAGTGCTTTGACATTAAAATTAAAAGAAAAAAACATTGGCAAGTAAAGCAACCATATAAAACCTCTTTTTTGAAGCTGATAAAAATATAAAATGACATTTGAAATACTTGCATTTGTGAATTGATGTTTAAATTTGGAATGAGTTGGTGTTGTTGCGTGCAATTAATTCAAGACGTATATATCGATAAGCCTAATTAATAAACATGCAAAGAAATAAACGACAACAGATCGTCAATTGTAAATATACTGGTATTGTCGTATTTTTCTCGGCCTATTTATATATTAGTTAAGTTGGTACAATTAAAAAAAACTGTAATTTTATCTGTTACGGATATCGCTTTGAACTTAGAAGGAAGCTGTTTGATTTCATAGTGCACAAAGCTAGCGTTGTTATGCTTGTAAATTATCAGGGCAATTGAAAAAAATAAAGTTTTTTCTTAATTCACGTAAAATTTTATTCAACTAAAACATTTGCTTGCAACACTGGGTTCAATCGTAAAGTAAAATTGCCAGGAATGTGGGTTTCTTTTGATTACCCTAATTGTTTGTATTGATATATATAAAACAATAATTAATCTCGAAGATTTCGTTATTAAATACACCAATATTAAAATATCAACAAATATTGCTGAACTTCGATGTTTTGTCTACACGTACAATTACTCAACCACTATACTTAAAGTAATTGCGCGCGAACGGGTTTATCCGTGTAGTAAACACATGAAAGGTCACAATCCCAACTCGACCGGCGCTGGACAATACAGAAATTACGACCTTATATACAGACAATAGCTTATAAATTCCCGCCAAATGATTTATTACAATCTGTTACTTGTAATTGTTTACATTAATAAATTTCGGAATAAAGTGTCTTTAAATAATTTAATAATATAATAAACTCACCGTATTTCTTTTATAACTCGATGACAACTTAACAATTCCGTTAGTAACAAGATTTAGGTTTATTACCTATATCGATATTCACGCGCGTAAAATAAAAATCGAATTTCCTACGCGAACAATAACGTGTTGATTCGATCGCGGCGCAAGCGACAGTGTCTGCGCTCTGCCGTCCAAACGTTGAAACACTTGAAACTCGCGGACCAAAACTGACTTCGTAGTTACGTCACTATCCTTTTATACACAGAAACATGCTATTATCGCACTCAAACATTTTATCGGCACCTGTAATAGTAATCCAATAACATATATATCGACATAATAATTCTTTTATCGATAAAATTATTTAAACTTTCGTGAGACATATTTTAAAACACTAAGTGCGAGGCGCGCCGCGACCGCGAACTTATGCCAGCCCCACTCACCCTGAGGAAGAGCCCCCGAAGGGCTCGAAACTAGTCGGTACGTACACCGAACCACGCGTGAGTAAAGCCGTTTTAATTAGTGTCTTTTATCGATATTATGAATTCTCCTAAACGGAAGATGTCGACGAAATTGATAATTCATATTCCATAGTAAACGTTTAAAGGTACTTCTATTGTTCGAAATGTTATCGATAGTCATCTTGTTTATAAATAACTAGCAATTTGCCGCGGCCTCGCACGGTAGAAGAGTATATATCAAGGGATACTTTTTATACAAAACTTGCTTCTACTAATGTAAATATTATGAAAATTATCTTATTATGAATTTTCTGTGCAATTTTGCTTTTGTTGTGTTAACTTCTTCTTCTTCTCCCTTCCCTTTTTCTACTTTATGTGAGGTCAGCACAGTAGTTGTCCATACTGGTTATATAATAGGTTTTGGCTATAGTTTTTTTACGGCCCTTTATGTATGATGGGCAAATTAAATATATTATGGGAATTACCTTAATTTATATTTATCGAAAAATAAACAGTTGTCTGCTAAATTCACATTCATCAAAGGCGCAAAGTAAAGAAATAGGGATTCATTTTTTTATATATAGAATAAGTGGTAGCTCCTAGGAAAAAATATAGTCTATATTAAATAAATAAATAAAATAAATATACACCTGTAACCCAGAGGGGTAGGCAGAGATTATGGATTTCCATTTGGCACAATTATATTATTTCTAATATAGCTTGTTTCCCTTCAAATAGTGTCAAAATAATTAAAATTAGTTCAATTTTGTCGAAGCTTGCTTACTAGATAAGCAACTCTTTTTTATCTCCTCATTTTTATAGGTTAAACATTTAAAATTAGATAGGTATCAGTTAGTAATCACGCTTTAGTTTAGAACAGTTTTATTTTATTTTAATAATTAAAAATATATCAACACCATTATTTAATTATTAATAATTTTATCGATATTCAGTGTTACATCACTAGCCGGCCGGTGTCATTAAGCATGGACCGCGCGTCGTAGTTATCACATCACAAGCGACGCACTGTACTCACGTCGTCGGGCCGAATTACTCGCATCTGTCACAGACAGGAACTGATGTAACACGGATCATACTGAATATACTTAATAAATACTCAATATATGATCAGGATACATGCACCAATGTCTTCCACAAGATGGCCTTGAATGGAGGATGATCTTGTCAAGATGGTATTGAAGTCCACTACATGAGGGCAAGGGCCCTATTTTGTTGGCGATCCTTGGGGGGCCAACGTCCAGCAGCGGTTTAGTTAATTATGATAATAATGACGGGAGGCATCAAATAACTCCAACAATGGTAGAGCCCGCAACAACAACAAGCCTCACAGAAAGACAGAAGGCAAGCGTGAAGTGGAAGTATTTTGCTTTTCGAGTGAGGTGCCTGAGGCCTTATTCTACCCCTCTTTTTTTAATAAGGAAAGTATTGGATGTGGAAGAGGATTTAACGGGCCAGGGGACGGAAAGGGAAATACACTTTTTTTCTGTTTATCCCCATCTTTGTCCTTTAAAGGTAGGCAAGGCATCTGCAAGTCATTAGATATTGCTTGCTCGTTTGCCACTTTTTTATATTAAAAAAATTGTAAGCAGCAGAGTAGTATTACAAATAGTTAGGATAGATATGCTAAAGTCTGTCAAATTAATTATAATTTGGGCCTGGTGGCGGAAGGCCAAGCTCGACAGTGGGTTAACTGGATAAATGACTTTTATTGCAATGTTGTCATATAACGTATCCCACTATACTACGAGTTGCAGTAAAATTGTTTCTATTTTTTCTCCTGACAACTTAGCACTAACAAAATCTTTAATATATTGTCGTTTTAAAGATTTAGATACATTAATATTTTATAATCTATACATATATAATATAATCCCTATTTCCCTTGGTCACGACATCACGTACGAACGGCAGGTTTCGCTAATTCCTTTTTTATGTGCTTCTTATTGTTTGGAGAAGGTTGTTATGAAATAAAAAAGAAAGTTATGCGAAAAGTTTGAAAATTTATGGAAACTTAATGACCATATTAATTTTATAAAGAAAAAAATAATAAAGTAACCATAGAGCTTTTGGCATAACTGTCAGTTGTTTGACAGTTGACGCGATTACTTTAAGATGAATGTTTGTATAGAGAAACTAAACGTGCGAAGCCGGGGCAGGTCGCTTGTATATATAATAAATTAGTAAATAGGTTATAAATAAAAGGCTATAAATATGCTTATATTTCCCGACAAAACTCATTAACAAGTTCATGCCAAAATATGTCATACTCGACAAATGTGTATCCAATGCGTTAAATTAACTTAATTAAAACTTAACTTAATAGCTTAAGCTACATCCACATGAGTAAATAATGTTACATTATATCAGGAAAAGTGTGTTAAAAACGGTAGCAGTGAAAACAAAAGAAAATAAATATAAAATCTTGTCAAAATCATTAAAACTAAATACTTTGAGTCCACATTGTAAATATTATCCGGCTTATAACACTTGTTTATTACATTAGATAAGCTAATTCTTTAAATGTAAAAGCAATAACAAAATATACGATTAAGAGGTTAAGATTACGGCGATTTTGTAATACGTCAATTATTCAAACTTATGTGTGTGATGGGGGGGTTTGATTGGGTAGGGCACCCTATTAAAGGAAGGTGAACAGTAAAAATTCTCTTAATTTTGGGACGGACTTGAGCTCCTTAGCTCTCCCCTCTCCCGGATCTGACAATGGTCAGTACTGTGACAGATGGAATAAGCAGGGCTGTCTTAGCCCATACCGGGACCCTAGAGCACACTAGAATATGGTAGCCTGTTGAAAATTATTTTTACCACACAAAGTTCTCTTTTACTTCAAATGTTCTAAATACTTTTGGGCTATTAAAATCTAAAATAAATAAATATTAATAAACGAATATGTCGGCTTTTCGGGCTCCCCTTGAGAAAGGAGGCTCAGTGACATCAGGCCATGTCTTGCAGGACAAGACATAACATTTTGCTCTTTTTGTTGATTAATGGGAAGAGGCAACCAAGTACGAAGGCCGCCCGATTCACGTGAGCAGCGAAGTTCAGTTTATTGTCACAGATGACACCTAGATATTTTACCTTATCTTCCCAGAGAATTGAACTGTCCATGAGTTTAATGGATGGGAGACGCGGAGGGTGCGCTTCCTTATGTCGCGAAAAGAAAAGAGCCCGCGCTTTTCGTTGGAGCTATTTCGATCCTCCACTTCCGGAACCGAAAAGTCAAAGGTGTGTTGCCAACCTTTATACCCAAAGAAATGGGGAGAAAGGTTAGACCAACGTGGTTAGAAGTTGCAGAAAAGATTTTTTCTTACTAGGCCTACAACTGGTGCAATTGCGTGACTCTACCACTATAAATTGGATATGTATTTATCGATATCGAATTGTAGTTTGTAGTCGCACCACTAGACGGTGTTATAAAAATTAAAATAACGTCAATTAAGATTTTCTTTCGCGCTAAAAGTAGCGAAAACTACAAATCGAACTACAAATCATTCCAAGTTGCATTGTCTTGAAAACAAACTTCATAGTTATTCTCCTTGTAGAATGAAAAGCATTGAGTAATAAGCATTGAAGTAAGGCAAGTACATTAGTACATTTTTAAGTAAACCAGGTAGTCAAAACAGGTACCATAATTCTTCTATAATTTTGTTCAAATATGCGACAGGCAACTTTATTGGTTGTTAAACGTCTGCCAGAAAAACGTCAGGCATTCGTTCGTTCACATTGAAATATTATCCGAGCTGATCAGTTCCTATCTTTGTTGAACGAAGTGAATTCCTCAACTATCGCAATCGATCTATACTTGGCCGTCGCTGTTCGATGCACACGACTGACGGATAGACACAAAACCTTGCATATGCAAACTCATGTGTACCTTTTTTAAATTAGTTGAACAACAACAAAAGCTTTATCTTCTAATATATTTTTGAGATATTAGATTGATATGTTTAATTTGTCTATGTAAAATAACCCTTTTGTTATAGTATCAGAGGGAAATCTTCTAAAAATACCCTGCTTCAGGGGATAATACAGGATTATGTGGGATTTTACCTACTGAAACCCTTTCGGTGATCCGGGATCTCCAAAAGAACTCATCAAAGAAAAAATAATAGATACTTGCCATAGTTTTTGCATAAAATAACTTACTTACGCTTGTGTCCAAATAAACAATTTCTGTCTAAACGCTCACTCTGTATGAAAGTCAAGTAGGGCAAGTGTGCAGTAAACAATTGAGTTAGAATTAAATTACGGAAATTGTTTAATCTTAGGCGATGATGCTTTCATCTCTGTGTAGCCAGACTATCTGTAGAAATCAAAACTTATATTCAAATAAAAAATACATAAATATAGAATTGGCTAGCGTCATCAACCACAAAGGGACAGAGTGGGGGGCAGTACGTTGCAGATAATTGTTAACATATGTACTATATTTACTGTTTTATCAATAGCACAAGGTCAAATAAGCTTCTGATAAAGACTAAATTCAATTTATAGCATTCTACATTGTGTGCTCTCGATGACCTTTGTGGTCAGGTTTCAACTCTGACCTGTTCTGATTAATGACTTTACACCGCAATATGTCACCGTAAACTTGTAAACATCAGTTTATAATCTCACCAGCGATGTAAACTGTCGTACAATTGTAAACTAAACAAACCATGTATATTATTATTTCGTAATTTTTTCATTGGTCAATTATAATCTCAATAAAAAAAAATACGAAACGAAATTATAAATGGATTACCATTGACGTCAAATAGTCAAATTATTTATAATTTTTCGAGAATTATATATAAAAATGTTTGAAAGAATGAATGAAGAAACAAAGAATGATAGTATATTGAATGATAGTTCACAATTTTCCGTCTGTTTGTAATATCGTTAACGCACCCACCCAAATTGATGACATACTAATGAAAGGCAATATTGTAACAGGAGAGCATGTAGTACGTAGAGCTATGACTGTAGACTGTGCCAAATGGAATTGTCTTTGATCACACTGTTAAAAGTAGATTTAAGTACAACCAATTATTCCCGAGACTGTTGGCGTCAGGCAGACGGCCGACTGTAGCCAAAACCTGTACAGTATGGACTACCTTTTCGAAGTCTACAGGAACATACACACATATGAACTTTTGTATATAGATAGACTATATGAAAATCGCACTCGATTGTTCCCCTCCTACCCTCTCACCGGATACTCGCGTCGTCAGTACCCTTACAGACCTTGGCTGACGCCGACTCAAAAAATAAATATGATTTAAGAATTGATTCTTATGTTTAATTGAGTTAAATTATTTTTTACATTTTAGTGTATTTGTTGTTTTTGAATATATATTTTTTTAAGTCGGTTTTGTTTTTGTTTAAAATTTTGTTGTATTATAATATAATTGTTGTCTAAATATAAAACATAACAAACAAACGAACGATATTGTAACCGAAGGACCTCGCAAACAGTTTTATTTTCGGAATAAAAGTTAAATACCCCATGTCATTTTCTCTACCCCTGACAACGTATGCGCAAAATTTCATGATGATGGATTGAGTCGCTACGGAGTTAAAGCGTAACAAACAAACAAATTCACATAACATTATTTAGGATAAGGATGTATTTAGGTATTTAAGTTGCAATCATGTTCTAAAAGTCCAAAATAAATTCAGTTTTATTTAAAAGTAAACTTAATACAGTACAAGAGTCTTGAGAGTCTGAAAAACAGAATTAAATTTCCTAAATAGTCTGCTAAATGTACATTCTCTTTCCTAATGTGTGATGAAAATGCGAAATTAACATTCGTAGTCCAATTGAGTGAGTTACTTGGTAAGGAGCAAATGTCAAAGAATATTCGAGTAGTTGAATGCTACTGTTGGTTATTTTTAATAGCAGGACTCGTTCTTTGTTTAAAGAATTAACGAATGACGACAACCTTCATTGACTGCCTTTTTATGTTGTAAGCAGGCTTCCCCCATAAACCGTCACACATTTTTAGTAGGTGGCAAACGAGCAAGCGGATCATCTGATGTTAAATGAGCGCTACCCATAGACATCCGCAACAAGCAAATGTGTTGCAGATGCGATGCCTTCCTTTAATGGATAGAGGAGGAATAAGGATATTTCCTTTTCCCCGTTAACCCCTCCCCGTCCGATCCTCTTGGGAAATTTTCGTGGGAAGGGGAGGAGAACTGAAATTAGGCCTCCGGCACCTCACTCACCAGTCGAACCGCAGAGTACTTCTACTTCACGCCTGTTTTCTGTGAGGTCGTGGTATTTCACCGGTCGAGCCGGCCCATTCGTGCAACAGATGTTGTTGTTGCGGGCTCTACCACTTGACAGTACATTGACAGATACACTCCAGAAGTTTCTGGCGACATTGTTTATATGAATAGTTTTCTTATTAGCAAATATAATTCCTTATTCAGTTAAAAATAATAAATTATACAATGCGTCACACTGAGTTAATTCTATTTTACAAATCGCAGTCTAATTTTGTGAACGACACAAGAGACCGTCTTTGTTCTCTAGCGGAGTCTGATGAACAAGGATTTGTTTATGAAGCCTCTTCAGATCGATATACTTATTCATACAAATGTCTTTGCAAGTACAATTCATATTGATTGATCGATGGTAATTATGCATTAAACTTAACCAGTGAACGAAGCATTATTATTTGCGTTAGGTTGTCAACACTGTGACAACTGTGAAATATTTAATCTATATGCACATCTATACATATAATAAAAATGTAACTGATCGCTGTCTGTACATGGAAGATATTTGAGAAACACTATTATTAGGAGCCTTCATAAACTCATTAAAATCCAAAACAATGATTATTAGAATTTTTGTCTGTTTGTCTGTGCGTTTGTTCCCGCTAATCTCAGAAACGGCTTAACCGATTTGTGTTCGATTTTCACTACGTTGATACGTTTTAACCAGGGTTATTCGAATAATAAATAAATAAATCAAATGTGCGCTCACTCCCGAAACCCAGAGGGGTAGGCAGAGATCACGGATTTCCAATTGGCGTGATTCTGGCACCCCTCTCTCGCTTCTTCTACATTCATACATTTACGCATGCATGGTCGTGGGTACTCCTTATATCGCCTTTTTTAGTAAGCCACTAGTAGATCGATATCCTAGGGCATCCCTACCAACACTGCCACTCTCTTTCGCAACATAAATTTGTTTCGTTATTCTCTCTTCACTCATCCTTTCAATTTCATTCAACTACGGGTAGTATTTAAAGGATGCATTATCTTTTCAGTCATATTCATACTAAGAGGTTACTAGTTCACTATACATATATTTAAATAGCTTTTTTTAAATAAACAACTTGTTGTTTTTTTTTTTTGCTTCTCCAATTTATAGCTTCGTTTTTGTAAGTTTTGTTCCTTTAATATAGTTTTATTTTATAATTAATTAGTAAACTTCTTTGTTGTAGATTAAGTTGTAAGGTATGTAAAACATTTTTGCAAATAAATTTTACTTTACTTACTTTACTTTACTTGGTTTCGTAGCTAATTACAGTGACCACCGTATTCTGGGTAGCCATCTTTGTGGGTACAATCGCAGCACCAAATTTTTCGTCATACAGTATTGTTTTTTATTACACTTGTAACCTTTTCCGCATTTGCAGAGTCACGTTGATCAATATTATAATTATTTTAAATAGGTATGTAGGTAAACAGACTCGATGCGCATGCGTTCATTATGTGCGAATAATTATTGCAATTACGCGTTAAAAAATGCACATTTACATAACATATGCGTATAACGCACGTAACTTTGCAGAACAACTAATTTATGTTGTAAATAAATATAACACTAAGCAGTCTTGTCCCCAACTCACAATTGGATACGTAGATGGGCCTGTGGAACCTCATAAGACGAAACGCATAAATGTCACCGAGAGTTTTTGAACTTCGTCAGTTCGAAAACTCACTAGCCAAATTATAAACTGATGAGAAATTATGAACTGAACAAATTATTGACAATTTGACGTATCGTTTCACGGCACTTTATTAAACTGTCGAAGTCGTAGCGTTAAATTGTGAATTGATGATTTCCTTGCGTTATTACGTTAAAGTTTAAGTTAAAAATGAAGATAATAATAATACTAAGTATAAGTAGCTTCAAAAAGAAATAAATTTAATATGGACTCGTTTTCTTTTTTTATAGAAGAAGGTGGCAACCGAGCAAGCCGTAAATTTACACGTATATTATGAATTTTAGGCCTACCATTGATTGACAGAGAAGGGGGATAAACAGAGAAAAAGGATAGTTCTTTTCTTATCTATCCCCTTTTACATGAAATCCTCTTGCTTCCCATCCCTTTCTTATTAGAAATGGGAACGAGAAGAGGACCGAAATTAGGCTTTTGGCACCTCACACATCAGACGAAACGCAGAATACTTCTACTTCCGTGAGGTCGTGGTATTTCACCAGTCAAGGCCGGCCAGTTCTCACGTAAAACCAGCTTGTCTCTTTATACTGTATTAAATAAAAATAAATAAATATGCGCTCACGCTCGTAACACAGGGCAGATCATCTTGCAATAGTTCTACTTTAATACGTTCTACCTGGGTAGTAGAAGCAGGTGCTCGGTGCGCCAACGTTTGAACAAACCCTTGATCCGGCATAACACCAGACATTGGCCAGTTCCAACGTTGGAACCCCGATAAACCCTTTAATACCCCGCTTTTCAGCCTTTCATCCACAACTACAAAATCTATTATGCTTCTGTCTTGCCCTCTTTCCCACGTATATGAATCTTCTTGTGGCAAAATAAAGTATTTGCCACAACAAGATTATTTTCCAAAAATACAGCGAGAAGACTTTCGCCATTCTCATTAACACATTCATCACCATTCGCTCCCAATACACCTTCATACCCTGCCCTTTTTACACCAACTCTTCCATTAAAATGTCCTAACAAAATTATTCTTTCATTTGTCCTACTATTCTCTAACTTTTCTCTTACATTCTCCCAAAACTCCTCTCGGATATTAGCGGGGTTCGACATGTCTGGAGCATAAGTTCCCGCAACAAACAGTCTGTGTAACCCCACTCTTACAAAAGAAAATTGTTAAAAATAAACAGCAAACATCTCTCTATTACGGATTAAGATAAAGTTAAGCAAAGACGAATAAGGCGACTTTGAAATACGCAGGCGACGAACTCCGGCTTAGATTTAGTTATCAATTGCATTTAATTGATCCTGATAACGATCGGCGTCGCTTAGTGACAACGGAATGCTCTTACAGTGGCCATGAATTAATGTCTTCTGTGAATAACACAATAGTCAAATGTGTGTTCTTTGTATAAACTGTGAACTTTGATGATTTGTTTGCCCCCAAGTCTAAAGCCGAATGCACACGTAACGGGGATGGGACGTGGTTTAGTAAACATTTGTGGGGAGTTTAATGGATACGCGCCGTAAAAGTATCGGCACTAATCCTAGTGTTATAAAATATAATTTTAACATATTAAAATTGTTATAGGGAACTTACATAAAACCGGACGTCCCGTCCATAGCTCGAAACGATAGTTCCAAAACATTCCGTCCCATGCCATATGGGTAAAATCCCGTTACTCCATCGGCTTAAGTCCCTAAAAATTTCAGTAATTTCCTTGTGAGTGGCGAACAAAAAGAAGGAACATGCCGTGTTCAAATATGAGAAACATTCTGAAGCAATAAGTTGTTTCTGTACTGGAATAGCACAAGAACGGATTAGACATCATACACTTTCAATGCAAAACATAGCGGTAGAGCAAGCAGCGGTACCGACTACATGTGTAAAGTAGAAGTATTCGATTATCTGTTTTCCGTCTAATGTGTGAGGTACCACATTGAGGTGCCGCAATGAGGTGCCGAACTGAGATTTCGAAACGAGAAGTCACAGTAAGGTTTCGCTATGAGGTCCCGAAGAGAGGTGCCGCAGGCTGCAAATGTTACTGTACATAGGTACCTAAAGTACATGAAAAACAAGAATTCCTTCTCGATCTGATTTACACATCGAGAAGGTTTTTGAGATTAGCGCGTTCAAACGAACAAACTCTTCAGATTTATTATATATATAAAATATATAAAAACGATCTTATATGATTTCTTGCAATTTCAATCTCAAAAATGCATCCCCATGACAACTAAACTATAGAGAATAACTTTAGAGGTATCTTTGCAGGATTTTTATAGCTCACGGGATCGGACTCGTAAGAACAAAACCACATCTGATGCACGGGTGGGCTGGCTCGACCGGTGAACTATCACGACCTCACAGAAGACAGGCGTGAAGTAGAAGTATTCTGCGTTTCGTCTCTCGTCTCGTCTCGTCGTCTAATAAACGAGGTGTCGGAGGCGTAATTGCTTATTACAGTACAGAGTATAGGAAGGGGAAGGGAGGAGATATGATGGGGGAGGGGATGGAAAGGACCTATATATTTTTCCATTATCCCCGTATCCATTGAGGTTGGGTAACACATCTGCAACTTATTACCTTTTTGCAAATACTTATGTAGTAGTAGATAGTGTAGCTCACAGTCACTTAACATCAGGTACCGCTTGCTCATTTGTCACCTTCTTCCATAAAAAAATACAGTTTTTCCAGAATTTTCAACAGTGGTAGAGCCCGCAAAAACAACATCTCTTGCACGAATGGGCCGGCTCGACCGGTGAAATACCACGACCTCACAGAAAACAGGCGTGAAG
>JWHW01015646.1:101863-128492 GCA_000931545.1 Papilio glaucus | reverse complement strand
TTATACTTAATTTTGAATAAATTATTGTTTTTCTAAAATGTTTAATGAAATTTAATAATTTAAATCTTTAACATTTTTGTATCGAAAATGTTATAGAAAAATAAAATAAAACATACGTAGAATATTTTTTTTTTTTCGGTGTGATAAAAATACAATAATAAAAACAATAAAAACTACATTTTAAAACACATTTTGAGTTGAATAAATATCGCAAAGAACTTTCCTGACGGAGGTCACTCGCACATTTTATTAATTATTTACCAACGTTAAAGTTTCGCTTGCAGAAAACTGTCTATCGCCATGTGAAAACTTATAGGATCTAAAGAAGCGCGCTTTCTCATCTTTTTTTGTTATTTTGTATGTTTCGTTCGGTCAGGGTTACCATGACTTAAGAGTTAATAATATAACACAAATATAAAGTAGGTATTTTAATTTGTTACTAAATCTGTTCTCATTGAATTAATAGAAGTCATTTGTAAGGAGACGAGTTCCGGAGGAAACAATTGTGGAGCAAAGCCGATGCCGCCGCGGACATCCATTACAGTAAGGAAGCGTGACCGCGCCGCCACAGACAAAAATGCCTGACGGAATACAAACAGTGACGTGACGGCGTACACTCGCCGACATAACGCATTTGTTACATTAACTGAAATATTAAAATGAAATTAATATGAAGAGACACGAGATACTGAATATTAATTGTTTAGGAATTATATTTTATACTATAAATTATATTTATATTTTATGTGTAAAAAAATCACCTGTCAAAAGTGTGACAGCAACATTCACATTTGAAATACGGTGTAAAAAGGATAGCTTAGTTAAAATATTAAGAAAAAAGAGGACAACTAGTGTTTGTCACTCGAGCGTAAATATAAACACATGACATAAGCTATAAAAAAGCTTCCCAATTTGGACGCTTTCGAATCTTCACTTTTCGACCGCTAATGGCAATTTTTCTCTCTGCTAATTTTTGTATTATAACATCATTGTTCTTTAGACAATTGTTGTTGTTTTTTTTTCATAGAATTTTGTTCGTAGAATATTGATTCTAGGAAAGATGGACAGGCTTTATCTACTTATAGCACGGTCCTGACATATATCTATCGCTCGTTATTGATCTAAATGATACAGTTCTGAAGATAATACAGGATGATTTACGGTTATGCCGACTGAAACCCAGTTCGGTGCAGAATGTTACACTGCTATTTTAAGCGCAACCATAGTGCCAATCCATGAGTTTCATATAAAGTTAATGAAATAACATGGAATTATAGGTAAGCTAAATGTCAAAAAGTTGTTATTGGTTACCATGGTGACGGCGTGAAGTTGCCACTTAGGTGCCACGCTTAGTAAAAATTTACTCTCATCATTTTTCTCAAACGTGCCGAAAGAAGCTTCAAGATGGGTTATTGAAATTTCATGTTGCGGTGATTTAGTAATGTGCGGTTGTGTTGTAATTATTATTCAAAGCATTTTCAGTGCGTGTATCCGAACTCGGTACGTCAGCCATTTTTCATAGCACGCGTGAACGCTTGGCCGGCGGAACGGCGCGGGACGGATTTAGCTGCCTCAGCCGCTACCGACAGAGGAGACACCGTGCATTTCAGCTAATTGCTTTTTTCATAGTCACCATACAGCCCGCTATTATACACGGTTATTTTGATGCAACATAATGCTGCCGAAAGTATATTATTTAATTTTTATAATGAAAAATTAATTAGTTAATTTTATTTTAATCTAGTTTTGAGTTTCAATTTACTATCAGTATAAACGGAGTATACTAAACAGTACGCTATTGGATATGAATAGGGTAATAATATCGATTTTCTAAATGGCTTTTAAAGACATGTTAAGCCAGGGGCGGATCCAGCCTTCAAAAAATGTTGTGGTCACAGACTCCCGAAAATCGGTTAAGTGTACTCCGAGTCGGAGTATAAACTCGTTCATAATCGATATAGTGCATTACTACGAAGGAAATGATATCCTACAAAGAAGATGTGTTTGTTTGCACATCACAGTGTCACATAACCGACCGTGAAAGTGTGTTGTCTATTAGGGTTTTGGTCATGCTCATGTTGACCACAATGGTGAAACCCGCTAGTGCTATACTGCATGTTATTCTTTTAAATGCTTCTTTACGTAAGTAAAAACAAAGTCGCTTCCACGATCTGTTCCCTTACATCTTTGAAATTACGCGAAAGATTTTAATGCAGTTTTCATCGATAGACAGAGTGATTCCGGAAGAAGGTGGTGTCCGGATGTACAATAAATGCATATTTTAGTTGAGAAAAGCAGAGATTTTCGAAGTCTTAAAAACATATGTTTTGTGGGCTTACATTACAAACGCTGGTTACGAGATACATCAAAATAATGTACTAAGGAATTTTATATCTTAAAAAGATCAACAAAAAAGTCCACGATGGCGTATATCTATCTTTTAAGGATGGCTTACTATACCCATTCTAAGTTGTAAAAAAATGGTCACGTACAATGCGGTAATTAGATAAGTTATTAAATAAGGATTAATATTGTATGTAGTCTAAATGACTTTTATTTAGACGGACAGTATTAATTCTTATCAACGTAGATACGTTACATTCAGCATTTCATACACTAATTATAATAATCCACACCATTATAATTTAAATGATTATCGCAAATTTTGTCTGACTACGAAATATGATGTCGAGACTGTTCGCTTGATGCGACCACACCCGTGCCGCGCCCCTTGTCGTCTGTCGCACTGAGCGCAAGCTTAATGTGCTTTCAATAAAGGCATCTATCCAATAACCCCTACAGTAATTAACACAACAATCAATTCTAAGGCGGAACGAAGTTTGCCGGCGCAGCTAGTATCGAATAAATGTTAAATGAGTGGTAAATGTTTATTAGCATCAAACAAGCTAGCTAATCCTTATCCATCCTTACATTAACGATGCGTGCATTCGTGGCCTGAAGAGATATTGTGATTACATCTTCGCCGTATCAGGGAAAGAAATTTAAGAGCGTATTATCGACTTCTCTAATCTTTTCAAGATCTAGCTTTGGCATAGGTTTTGGAGAAAGCTAATCGCATATGCTTTGAAAAAGATCACGATTGACGACGAAACTTACGTCGCCGTGCCAGGAAGAGGTGAGTCTGCGGAGCAATCAGCGGTCACTTGAGTATGTTTGAAAAGGGACATGTTTTTAGCGAACACCGTTAATTAAATCCTTGAATTATATATGGGTTCTGAGGCAAACCAAAATTGATTTTTATATTTCGACAGAAGCAGATGTGACCGGTTTTTTAAATTAAACTACTACTCAACAAACAAGAAAGTAAAGTTGTTAATTAAGTATGGTGTGAACATAAGAACAACGTAGTAAACGTGGTCAATTCTACAAACTAGCTCTCCAAACTAGCAGTTGTATTACGAATGCGTTTAGTTTATTGCACGACTTCGAGTTTTAGAAGCAAATTAGAGGTATGTCAAAATTAGTTAATTATAGTGACACCTATTGACGAATAACTTAACTATAGTTTTGAAACTAAATATTTATGTAATGTAAATAAAATAATATGTACATATTAACAATTAGAATGACAGATATTTATATTGTTTGAAATAACATAAATTGTATTCAAGTCATTATAACAAAAATCATACAACTTTATTATCTGTGGAACGTTGACTGACAGCGACAGCTACCAAGCAAAGAACTTAAAAAAAACTTGTAAATCTTAGCTGTGTTAATGTTCAGTGATATAAAATAAAGATAATTTAAGTATAATGGGGACAGAAATAGCAATATCGTTTACATCTTTACGTAATCAACTAGAAAATGAAAAGAGCAGTTTGTTTAAAATAGATGAAAACATTAAGAAAATCGTTCAAACTTCGGGACGGTTTCCCAACGATAGGTTAGCTTAACAACAAATTCATTTTGATAATTATTGATATATTCTTTTTAATACAATTTTTCTTGTAGGTTTAATCAAGCCTCGCATTATACAAGAGGTGGACAACAAACAGGTGGACGGAATTCTTATGTGGACTTTAAAAATCACAAGGTTGAAGATCAGTCTGGGAAACGTAAAAATGAGACTAAAACTGTTTTCAGCAGGTATGTTTACCTACTGTTTAGAGTCATTAGTTACTTTTAAATAAATGTTAATTGGCGACAGGTTAATAGTCAAGCATCCGACTTAAGTTCTGATGACATCAACTCGCAGCAAGCTTTTACTGATACCTTTTTATTTCTTGTGACCGGTCGAAGAAAATATGCTATCCTCCTGTCTTGGAACCTAATAATTATAATGCTTCCTACTTCTGCCTACCTAAAATGGGTTGAAGAATGAAGAGGTTATTACCTTATTGCTTCATTTCTATGAATACAATACTAATCAGTACAATATAATGATAACCAGTAATCAATGAATGCAGACCATCTATTAATAAATATTCTTATTTTTTTAGTATTTCATGTTGAATGCTTCTGTACATTTTGTTTTTCAAAAATTTTAATAGATGGCGCTATATGTAGAATTGTGCACTCACAAATGCTACATAATCAAATGTAAACAACATAGATATATGTAAATCATTGTTTATTTATTGAAAATTAAAATTTTGTTTATACTTATCCCTTTACCCTCTTTATATTTTTAAGTATGGTATAAAATAATAAATGTGCTACTTCTAATCATGATCCTTACATTTTTCATGTAAATATTCATTATATATAAAAGTTAATGTTTAAATAAGGAACTTTGCCCAGCATACTCATCACCCTTGCAAAGGGACATCAGTTCCCTTTTCTATTGCCTTTACCATGGGGAGTGTACAGAAGAATTGTTTGGAACAATTCCCACTATAAAGTTTCATCATTGCACAACACAAAAAACTTCATATTCCACCCTCATCAACTTGATGGTTGTCATTCCACTCCAAGGCAGTTTTTGCATACTTCCTGCCTCATACAAATGCCTTGTGGGATATGTCTCCAGCTATATTTCCAAACCAGTATGATATAGGATTCTTAAAAAGAGCATACTTCTTCCTTAAGGCCGGCAAGGTATCTGCAGTGCTTCTGCTGCTGTGGAGGGTAGCAGTGTCCTTTAGAAACCCGTTATTTGTTTGCCCTTTTCATATAAAAATAGCATAGTCTAGTCTCATTAGCATAAAACAAATGGTTTTCCCTTTAAAGTTTTTTTATTAAATTAATAAAAACTGAAAATTAATTTAAGGTTATCCGCAAGAGATCAGGATAGTGATGGAGAAGATGACTTTCCTGATATCAAAAGAGCAAAGGTACCTTCGGCAGTGTGTCGTGAGCTACCAACTAGAGCAGCAGTGCTTCGAGCACAAGGTGATGATGAACAGGCAAGGACAAGGAATCGACGAATATTTGGATCACTACTTGGAACCCTACAAAAGTTTAAACAAGAAGAAATTGTTTTACAAACTAAGGTAGGAATAATCTTGTGTTATAAGCATGCCTCACACCTTTAATCCAGATGGGTCCACATTACATGAGTTTGAGACAAGAGGTGGAGAGAGAGGAAAGAGAAAGCACACAAAGAAAAGAACTTAAGTACAACTTCCAACCTAAATTAAATATTGCTAAACATAATGGTAATAATCAGGTTGCCTTAATATTTAATAAATTACCACAGAATATTAACACTTCTTTATAAAAATATATGTTTGTAAGAGTCAAGGCATTTCTTTTGGAAAAAAATCTGCATACTAGTCTATTAATGGATACTTACTATTTTAATAATAATAAGCATGACGTTTTTGTTATTTATATATAAATATCATTTATGTTGTCAATGAATAAATAAATACAAATATGATTTTTTCCACTTCGAGAATTTGATTTTTTCTAGAGCTTCCCATTTTAATTTTACTTATTGCGATTTAAAACAGCTATTACCACATTTATATTTCACATGTAATATTATAGCTAACACATGGAAAAGATATTGGTCCCTCAGTCAATCTACCATGCTTGACATATGGTTCAAACATGGGCATAGGAAGACATGGAGATCTTTGGAGGAGGCCTATGTCGAAAGACAAGCCATTTAATAACTTCAGAAACAAAGAAAAAAGAAGTGAAGAAAAAAAACAAGCTATTATATATAATATTATTTAAAGTAATAATAGATTTTATTGGCCATGATAAGAAACTATGATAAAAGATATACTACTATTTATACTACTTTAAATATTAAGTTAACATATATACTTTACTATTTATTACTTAAATAATTTCAATAAATCGTATTGATTTTTTTATAGGAGGATAAGAAAGCACAAGTGGAGCGTAAAATAGAAGAACAGGCGCGATTACAAAAGGAACGGGAACAGAAAGAAAGAAAGACATTATTTGCCGAGAGAGAAAATAAGAAAGCCACCATCAAAGCGCTGGAGGTGAAGATGGCAAGAGTAGAGGAGTTTGAGAAGTGGGAGAAGTCGCAAAAGGATCTTGCAAACTTCATTCTGACAAAAACAAGACCACACATTTATTGGCTGCCTAAGAAGATGACTGAAAAGGCTACGGAGAAGTTGAATTCAAGTAGAAAATACCATGAGAGTGAGTATAAATGTATAATTCATATAAAATTGAGCATTCATTATTAACCATCAGAAATCATGGTAGTGTAAATAGCCTTCTAAAGAGGAATTTACTGAGTCCTAGTTATACTAGCAAAGAAATACTAAGGTCGAAAGTTGATTATACAAATCCATAGTACAGGACTTATATAATTGGGTATAATAATAATCTGTACCCTATAAAGCTGGGTTGTTACATGGGTTAATTCTTTTATTGCATTCTTGCAAAAAGCTCTCTTGATTGTTTCATCCCGAAAACAAATATTGATAATGAACACTGAAATTGTTTGATACCACATTCACTAGAGCTTATTCTGACTTAAAGAATAGCTGATGAGTGTTTCAAATAGATAAATAAATACAGTAAATACATAATATACAAGTACAAAAGCCCACCCATATTTTGGAAGCTTATTCTTGTTATATAATAAATATCTGGTAAGACTTCTCTCTTACAACTTTACAGTAAATATTTTATCCTAGATCCTCGATTTAAGGGTATGTATTTGTTTTAAATTGTATTTAACTTTTTTAAATTTACAATAACAATAGATAGTTTAAAGCAATTGATAAGATGTTTAATAGTTTTTAATACACAGCCCTTGGAGTGTTCTTGGAGATGAGACAATTAGCATTAAATCATTGTTGGTGCTTCAGGTGATATTTGTCTCCTGTATTAGTTGTCACTAAGATTTAACCAGTAGGCTCTCACAACCTTACCTGATCATCGCTTGGTGGGATGCCTATCTAAACTGCATCAACCTGTATGTGGGTTCCATTCTAGGAACTTAACACCCCATCTAGTTTTAAAAAGTAGTTAGTAGTAATAATTTTTAAATTTACAGCAAAGTATGGTCCTCTATACAGAAGTGAGTACAATAAGTTTCTTACTTTGTTAATAGCTATACCAGCCAAAAGTTGGGTAGTCAGCCAGCAAATCTGCAGACTGAATATAAGATATTACGAACTTATGGATTATTTACATATCTGGGTATAGGCAATCCATCACATTGGTCCAAATAACCTCTGAAGAAAAGTGGGTACTTGTTTTTTTTTATTCAGATTTATGTGTTAAGGTAATACAATCACGAGAGCTTTTCATTTATATAAATTCGACCACCCACATTATAGAAAAATTTGCTAAAATAATTCTAATGTTTCGCTAAATTTTTATTAGAATGTATGATCAAGAAACGTCACGAACTACAAGAAGAATTGCAGCGAATAGAACAAAGATGTCTACGGCGTGGTCCTGCAGCCAAAGAGAACAATCCAACAGTCACACAAGAGAAGGACAGAGAAGATGACGAGAGCTTAGTTGTGACTATAAAGAATGAAGAAGATACAGGCAGAAAGAGAAATAAATTCGCAATGGATGTCGATGAGAAAGAAGACAGTGATGGGGATGACAGACATGATGAGGTTGACAAAGATAAACCTCAAGAAGATATTGGTAAGTGTTTGTTGTAATTGAATTGCTTTTTCATATTCATCAAGTCTTTATAACGGAAAATGTATTTCAAATATTGGTTATGGGGTTAGGTTTACAAACGCCAAGAGAATTGTTGCGAATAGAATGGACATTAGAATATCTTTTTTTTATATTTTAGAGACAATCTATACTAAAACTACTTTAATTATCTAGATTAATATTAATGAAGAGAAATAAATTGATTGTTTGTTTGTCCCGGATAAACTCAAAAACTTATCACCAATTTTAAACATTATTTCACCTATAGAAAGCTTTAGTATCAGTGAGTAACATAGGCGTTTTTTGTCGATCTATCAACCCAAACAAAGCTGGGGCTGGCTTCTAGTAGTAAATATTTAGTAGCAAAAGTAGTCCCAACCCAAAGTACTTACACTAATAGACTACAATATATTTACATAGTACAAAACCAAAGTTGCTTCCTGTAAGCTTAGATCTTGTAGCAAAATACGCAACAGATCCTAATGCTGTTTCCATCAATACCCAGAGTTAATCAAGAGGAAGATTAATATATATAACACATGCATATTATAGTGGATATAAGCCGAGAATTTTAAAAATTTATATTGTGATGTCGTAATACATATATTTTTGTGCACTTACACTACATACGCTGGGCTTACGAGATAGAAATTAACTCCTAAGTGGAGCGATGTTTGCCTGATCAGCTAGTTAATTTAATAATTAATATTTGCAGTAAAAGAACCTGAAGAAAACAAAATGGACACGAGTACAGAGCAAGAATCAATTGCTGAAGTAAAGAAAATTGAAGATAATGTTGAACCGGCACAAGAGAGTACAAATATTGAGATTCAAGAAACGGTGGCAAATCAAGAGAATGGCCAAGAAGTTATAGAATCTGAACATTCCTAGGAGTGCCTTATTGACAGCTGTAGATAAATTGTTGACATTCAAATAAGATATGGTGAATCAGGTCGGCAAATATAATGTTTTTTTAAACAATAAAAGGTATGAATGCAGTATTTGAGTCTGAACAAGGTTTATTTCTCTTATTTTCCAATTGATTTTATGCCTATAAGGTATGGTATCATAGACCATGCAAAATAATATAACATGAATAACATGGAAATCTGTTTTTTCTTTTGTCAACAAAAATTGTGATTATTCGACAAAAAAAAACAGATGAAAGCATGTTTTTTGCACAACTGACTAATGTTTTTCGTGGGAATGTATGTATGTCCCTCCCATTGTGACATGTAGCCTGAACAACTTGAGTGATTGATGACTGAGGTATTATTCAGTTGGTTCTTATTGTATGTTGTTTTTTTAATTTAACTATTGCTTATTTGTTAATGTATGGGCAGAGGAAATTCACAGTAACAGTATGTTGGTAATCTCTGAATATGTACCTTGTTCTACATAGGTACATTCATGCAGCAGAATAATTGTGTAATTCATATAACTAAGTACTGTCAGACTCATTTTTATAAGTGGTAATTTTAGCCATGTCGATAAGGTATGTCCCAAGAATTGCAAACCTTAACCAATGGGCCAGACCGGATGACTGATGGGGCTGAAAAGTCCACTTGTAGGTCATGTAGGTAAGCCACCCATATGATGAACCGATGATCTGGTCAAGATTGTAGGAGCCCACTGGATGAGGATGGCAGAGGATCAATCTTTGTGGTGATCAATGTGGGTGGCCTACGTCCAGCAGTGGATGTCTGCTGTAACGACGACGACCACATAGGGTTGTCAGCCTTTAAGAACAGACGAATGTGTAAATAGAAAATATCATAAGGAATGGACAGTGAGAGGATGATTGTGGCACTATCAATTTATATATAAACTACTTTTTTATTAGAATGTTTATTCAAGCAGAAATAAAATATAATTTACTAGTCAAAGATCTCCCCTTCATAATGTTAAGACATTGCATTGCTATGCTTCAAATGCATCCAATCATCTACACATATATACATGCTCACGGGTTACAGAAAGCATACTTTTTATTGCTTTTACTCTTTTTTTTGTCATCAATCCACACCTTTGCACAGGACGCAACTGTCATAGATGCTACCACTCAATTTAAATTGTTTCTTTCCATTTTGTTTTCGTTGTCGAATAACTCGTGGGGCTCCTGGGCTTCAGCCCAAATAGGCCTTGAGACAGATCCGCCTCTGGCTAGGAGAGTTAGTGTCACATTTAATAATATTTTTGCCACAATTCACAAGTTTAATAGACCTGTAAAATAGTGACAAGTTAAAGACTTTAAGCTGGTATATAAATGCAAATATTTAGTATACATTAGTTAGTCCAATGTAAATATTCTCGAAGCAATATCATCAAGCATCCAATCCATTCCATCAAGAAGATTCTCTCCAGTGACAGCTGAGCAACGCACTATGCGCCAGTGATGTGTCTTGATGCTATCCAAATCTAGTGCCTGCAAATACACAAATTAGTTAGTAGGGGGCTACTTTACAGCAACTCCACGACACTTATTTTGCATATAGGTGGGATATGGATAACTCCACCCCACACAGTTCCTAATAGAACCTCAGCAACCGCTTGATATGCTTAACTATCTGCTGGAGCGATCCCGGCAAGTCGAGATATTTAACCCTGTATACTATCGGGCAGTGCAGCATGATACTCCTTGCATGCTCTGCATAGAGCATAGAGGTGATAACTATATTTAACAGATATTTGTTAAAATAGCCCTAAGCTTCATGGACCACAACCGTCCGAAACTGTGGCCTGTTTAGATGAAGTAACCTGTTTTGATCTTCTCTCAATTCACAATTTTTGAGTTGTTCCTCTACAACCTCCCAGAATAATGGTATGCATTTTCTATGATGAGTAAGGTGATACAGGCTCAACAACTTCATCTTCTTTATCCTCTACTTCTCTACTTCTCTCCTCTTTCCTACAAAAATGTTGAAAATACATCCATTTCATTCCATTCTTCTGATGTGAATGTGAGATCTCTTATTTTGACCTCTGTAAGATGAAAAAGAATTGATCAGAAAATAAAATCCATCACTACACATACTTCTCTGATTTCTTGCAATGTTAGAGCACCAGGTAGGTCAGCTTTGTTAGCAAGAACCAGTAGTGTAGCTCCCGCCAACCTCTCCTCCCTAAGTAATGAGTGCAGCTCCCGAGCGCAGTCTCCTAGCCGCCGCGCGTCGGCGCTATCTACCACCCAGGCGACGCCGTCTGTGCTCTCAAAGTAGTTCTTCCAATAGGATCTAAAAGGTAACAATGACAATTTTGTAAGAAGACATTTTTACATGCAATAAGTTCAATATTTCGATTTCTGATACAGTATAACCTTGGTAAGTTGAAAACCAACAAATCTCGAAAAAGTCCATTTTCTTTCCGTGCATGCCTTCAATATGTAAAACGGCTTACAAGCATTTCGGTAAATATTTTCCCTCCATAACTCATAAAAATAAATTGGACCAATGTATCTCATTTGAAACTAACAACATCTATAGTCCAAAGAAAAATAAGTGTTAAAACCTCTACAAGTATTAAAGTAGCAAGACATGGAATCCCAATGACCAAACCATAAGTCAACATTTTAACAAAATTAAAAATGGCAACATTAAATTAATTTTAAAATAAATTGATCAATAGGTCTGTATATGTGGGGAAAAGGAAGAATATCTCTGTAGCTGTCAATGTAAATACTATGAAAGTTGTACCGTGGGTTTTCACTGACATATAAACTTGTGGCAAACATATTGTCATCTCATTCAGAAAGATAGCTTGTTTCTATACACAATTTGAGTGGAAACCAATGGTTAAAGAGAATCTACATGTTAAAAGATGAGACTACAAATATGAAAAAGTATAAAAACTATAACTTGGTGGATTGAACAAATTTTCTTTTATTGTATCATCATACGGCACCAACCATATGATGGCACCAAGACAAAAACAAGATAATTTTATATTGAAAGAGTGCACTCATATTTTAATTTATATTTACCCTAAGTTTATAGTGAATATTCTATTTACATATTTTATATGACATTTTGTATTTTTAACCATGGGATGGCGTATAAACTTGTTGTGATACAAGGTTTCTCTCTACCTTTCTGTAAAAAACTGAGATGAAAGTACAATATGTTTTATGTGAATGTTTTCAGCAGTGTAAAACCCATAGTTAGAATTAATAACTAATATACTCATAATGACATCCTTACCTTAATGATTTTTGTCCACCAACATCCCATATGTTGAGTTTGTAGCCTTTGTGTTCTAGAGTTTTTATGTTGAAGCCCAGTGTTGGTGATATTGTGTCAATTGGTTCACCATTAAACCTCTTCAGTATTGTTGTCTTGCCAGCATTATCCAATCCTCTGAATTACTTGTTAAGAAAATTTCAATAAAAAAATTATCTGATCCTTTTTGTCAACCTAAAGACATCTACTATTACTCGAATGCCACTCACGGGGAAAACCACAAGGATTGGCCTACCCTCTTCCAGTGGGCTCCTGCAGCCTTGATCAAATCAGGTCCTATATTTGTACCAACATACATAAGCTGCATGATCTTGTACATAGTTACTGTACTAGAATCTTGATAAATGCAGTAAATAGTAAGAAACATTTATTACCAATGATCTTTACAAAGAATAAGGAGTTGGATTAAACAATCATTGAAATAACTCACAAACAGAAAATTTGATAACATAGGAGCGTACTTCTTCAAATTACATATATTATCCATATAATCCAAATCCAATCCAATGAATGAATCACCAAAGTTAGTAGTACACTAGGAGAGAATGGCACCTGTTAATCTAAGATGCGGCACATGACCAACTATTATGGACTTTTGAAAAGGATACAACATGAGGATTCTCATTTCTTTTTCCTTTTGTCGAAGTTTCTTTAAAATTGTTAAGAAACCCATATTATGAATTTAGAGTAACGACAGGAACAATAAAATCTATTTACTTTTTGAGCATATTTTGACAATTTCTAAAACAAAATTATTATTATTCAACTAGACATCATAAATGACAAGATAGAGTAGTGATGCACCTCGAGTTGGGCTTAACTCGAGCCAACTGGAGTTGAATTCTCTCCGACTCGAGTTCAAAACATACCTACATAATAATGGTAGCCTGATTTTATTTTGAAAATAATGCTATATAATTACATAGTTTTATTGATAATAATTATAAATATTTTTAAAATTCAAACCAAAAAACATAAATTAATGATTCGACAGCAAACAATATTTTCCATCTTTACTTTAGTTACCATAACCACAGATAATACAATACTATACTAGTATAACTGTCCCAATACATTATAAATAAATAATATAAAAAATGAAAGAATAAAACAGATATAAATGTAATTTGAAGCTGAGGGAATAAATTGGAAGAAATTCCAAAAAAAATCACTCTTCCATTCAGTTAACACGAGCTACGTAACTGGAGTTTAACCCAAGTTACGTGAATTTTAAATCGTGTTTCGTTTTTTCCGAATTGGCACATCACTAAGACAGATAGTCATCAGATATTGTCAATTTGACTTTGACACTCACGCTCACGGTTATTTCAGTCCACTTGTTTCCGAGCGCTACTATTTTAAACTCAAGCGGAATGGATTATGGATGTACTTCAGGATGGCGGGTATACTGTTCAGATTTGGCTTATTTTATTGTAGTTATTTGGTACCTTCTGTGTACCTCTGTTCGTGTACTTGCATAAACTAGTATTAAATAAATAAAATACTATAAGAGTTTCTTTCAAATAAATAACAATCTTCGGTCATCAAAGCCAGAACCGCCACATGGAACATGTATTGTGGTTATACCAGGAATCGAATCCAAAAAAACTGTGACCGTACCGAGAATCGAAACTGTTAACTAGTTTTACATATTTTTAAAATAAAAAGACAACTCCCGCAATCGAGTGCGTGATATAGTAGGAGTGTAGTGTTGTTTCTAAACAAGTCCTGTGTCGTGGGGCGCTTTACAAACATAAAATTAACAGACACAAATTACACCTAGACTCAGGACAACACTTTGTGTGGTGCATAAGTTGTTCTATGTGGTGTTCGAACCCACAACCTCGTGTTTAGCAGTCGCATACCAGTGGACCACTGAGGCTAACCCTATAATCTATAACTACATAAAGACGACGAGCCTAGACACCAAATGTTAGGTTGGGACCTTGACGTAGTACAAATAGTATTTATTTCAAACGACATATAAGTTTATAACTAAACTTATAATTTACCGCGTAACCATTTTCAGTTACGTATCGACATACCGGATACGTGCCATTGAATAATGCTCCTTAACTTATTGATCTTCTAAGAGATCATAAATTGACGTCCACTTATTTTTCCAAAACAACTCGATACGATACGGCAATTTATAAAGTAACACTATTTTACTGTATGTCTTATGTTTTACAGTCAGTCAGCTGCGTTTGCTTTTGTGTAAAATTTCAACTACTACCTATTGTGCTTCTGATAGAGGAGAAGCATTTGTGTCGTGTAAACAGGAGTATATCCTTGATTGAAGCACATACTTAAAATTCATATTTTTATTCTCTTTAAAGTCTTAAGTTAAATTCCTTCTAAAAATTTACTTAACATCTAATAAAAAAAAACAATTCAGTTTTATAGTTACGGAACGCAACGAGATTAAAAAAAACTAAAAGCAACACCAAGCAACACTTTTTTTTTCACCAATCGAATAGAATGGGAATCCTCCATTAAAAACCATAGAGAAAATTTATCCATCCATCCATGGCCGATCTCATCAGTGTCAACTTTATTTCTATTTCAATTATGAAGCACCTTCAATGATTTTAAGTGGGTTTATAGTGTGGAAGTGATCGTGTGGCGGCGCGGTCTTGGTGATACGGCTCTTTGGTCGGTAGCACCATGTTCAGCGGAACAGTGCGTGTAAAGGTGTGCGAGGCGACGGGCCTCCGACCGACCGACTTTCAGAAACGGCACAACATGACCTTCGGGAAACCTGGTTAGTCCATGCATAAATGTAATGTAAAGCTGGAACACCAAAAATTTTTGATAATAAAAACTATTTAGCTCCCATAATATGACAAGTTTTTTTGCGCATGAATAAGGCGTAACATGTTTACCAAAATGGGTGTTGGTATTATTTGTAAATATACGATATCTTCGCAGACGATCAGCCGATAGACCCGTACGTCTCGATCGACGCCGACGAGCACCATCTAGATCGTTCAAGCACCAAACCCAAAACTTTTGACCCAGTTTGGAACGAAACATTTATTCACGAAGTGCAAAATGTCACTAGGTATGCTATACTATTACTATATTCAAATATAAGTATTCAAATTTATTTTAGAGTGTTCACACTTTTGTTTATTTTTTTAGTTTGGGTATCACAGTGTTCCATGATGCTGCCATACCTCCAGATGATTTTGTTGCAAACTGCACTATTCCTTTTGAAGATCTGATGCACCGAGATAAAGAGGCTACGGATTTTTGGGTAAGTTTAATTGATGTTGAATCATTAAACCTAATATTATTGTATAGAGAACTTAGTTATTATAAACACAAATTAATTTATTGACTTTATTTTCAATGAGTAAATCTGATTGTTACAAAAAAAATACTGTTGTATACCAACATACTACTACATACAACATACTGTTGTATACCAACATATTAATAAGAGTTGATTTTTTTAAATTTCTGTAAATAGTATACAAAAGCACCCCACTAGTTTCAAAAGCATGGCCTTCATTGATAGATGAGCTTTGTACTGGTGAAAGAAATTTTAAAATAGGTTAAGTAGTTTTTGCATTTACATGGAATAAACAATCAATCAGATCTTTTCTCTTTATAATATTATGTTATAAAAAAGAAAAAATTTATATATTTGTAACTCTGAAACTACAACTGAAATACTATTTTAATAATTCTTTGCTATTAAATATCTATATTATTAACATGTGATGTCGTTTTCACTCCTTTCCTAAAGGCCAACAGTGCAAACTCAGTTTCCCTGGTGTTGAGGATGTTTATGGATGAAGTGATCACTTACATTATGAAAACTGTTGCTCATTTGCATCCTTATGCTATAAAAATACCTGAATGACTATAGGTATAATAATCTTGCAAGGTTGTGGTACCTCCCTAGTTTAGCAGATCTATACAATGCCCATCATTACTCTATTCCAAGATGTAGAACATATTTAGAGCATCCAAATTATTTTGTGACTTAATATGCTTCATGAAACATGATGTTATAGGATAAGATACAGTATTAGGAATTTATAATCTTTGTCTGTTATTTGATCAAATCAAACTTGAGCCTAACATTTCATTGTACTTCAACATAAACACAATCCCTAGAATCACCAATGGTGAGTTAATCAAGGGTTCTACCTAATTTGGCTTTTACAATCTAACAGTGTTGGATTTAGCTTGGCATCCCACATGTGATTTATCAATGTACATATTATCTAACATTAATCTGATCAAATGACAGATGAGGGTATACATTTCTTATGCCATATTTTAGACCATTAATGAAACAGATAGTGACAATTGTCACTCTCCACCACATAGAGATATAAGAGTTTATTTATTTTAAAATACAGATATGTATATTGTTTTCAATTGCTAACAATAACAGTTGGGTTGTCCAACCATAATACTTTAAGGTTGTTATATTTTTAAATCAGGTCATTATATATGTGAAACATTCCTTAGGTATGTGTTTTTATGCATATCTTTGTCATTACTCCTTAGCCCAGTCAGTTTGTCCCAACTGACATCCTGTTTATCAAGCTGAACTGTGACTCACCCTCATATTTCATTTTCCTGTTACATTTTCCTTTTATATTTTTAAATTCGTTTCGAATTTCTATCTGGTAATTATACAAATGAATTATTCAAATGGTAAACATTTTTTTTTTCAAATTTTTTTTATAGAAGGTGGCAAATGAGCAAGCGATTCACTATAACAAATTTGAAAAGTTCTGATTTGCCTTTTTTTTACTTATTTTGTAATTGTTGTTGGTTTTATATCAAATACAAGAGTTTTGAAGTTTCATATTGTACATTGTTTATATTTTAGACTAGCTGTGCCCAACGGTTTTACCCACCTGCAATTTTCCTTAAATGAAATGATATTACCTATTTAATAGTACTCTAGTATTTTATCTATTTTATATAGTACTCTATTTTATAGCACTTTTATCAAACAAATGTTTGACATGGTTCTTTAAATTGATATAACTATTTTATTTATAAACCGATTGAGATAAAAGAAATACTAAATGTTAAGTGAAGCTTACCACAATACGTTAGTAAAAATCGCACCCAAATCGCTAAAGCCTTTTCCCAGACTAGCTCACAAACAGATAGACAAAAATTCTAATCATAACTAATTTTGGTTTTATTGCGTTTATGAAGACCCCCAATAATAGTTTTTCTTAAATATCTATAATTTACAGACAGCGATAATTTCATTTACATTTTTATTATATGTATAGATAATAAGAAATATGAACAGTTTATAAAATGGTTTAACTCATGTTCGTTTCGTTAACGTTCGTATACCGGTATTAGTAGCGCATTTCGGAATTGTCGGTAGTCCTTCTTCAGGGTGAGTGGGATCCCCGTCTCACATTGCTGCACCAATACAATAAACTTGACGGTACCAATACCGGCCTATTCGAACGTGAGTAAAGCCGTTTTATAACTAACTATATTAACGTACGTTTTATAAACAACTAACGTATTAATAATTTTATGAGAAATATGAAAGTATTGTGTATCAATTTTTTTTAAATAGTATTGTTATAGTGTACACTGATTTTAATAAAATTATACTTACATTTTTCAGGTGGACCTAGAACCACAGGGGAAATTGCATCTGAAAATAGATCTGAAATGGAATTCTCAAGGTTGGTATTGTAATACTTTTTGGAACTATAGTGTACTTGTAATTTCGATTGAACTAGCTGCGTTTTTAATATATCCAATTACCAATCATCATAAGCCCATATCAGTCCCGTCCTGGACTTTCCCCAATGCTTTCCGCAATATGCTGTCCTCAGCTTTCTTTGAGGTCATAGGTCCATTTGCAAGGATCATCTTACAGCCAAAAGGCTCCTCTAGACCTGATATAGTGCATGTGCAATATAATTTCTACCTATGTGACAAGTAAAACATACGTATTTTTTTAATTTATAATACATTTTTAAAATGTATTTATAGGCGGTGGTGGATCGGAGGGGCGTGCGAATCGAGGGCGCGAGTTCAAAGAGGGCGCGGGTTTCGCCCGGCGGAGAGGCGCCCTCCGTCGTCGAGTGCACCAAGTGAATGGACACAAGTTTATGGCAACATTTCTCCGTCAGCCTACCTTCTGCAGCCATTGTCGCGAGTTTATTTGGTAAGAGTAAATTTCGGTATTTAATTTAATATAAATGGCCCAAAATTGGATTGCTTGTGAAACACAGGGTTTAAGTTACTAATTTAGTTAAGTACTAGTTTGCGAGTTGTAGGTCTGGATTACGTGACAGTATGTATCACTATAGCAGAAGAAAAATTGCTTTGTATGGGAATCCTAAATCCTAAAAATGCATAGAATTTGATTAGAGCGCTTTTAAAACTGACACCATAAAATAGTGTTTTAATAGTTTTTGTTTTCCAGGGGACTCGGCAAGCAAGGCTATCAATGTCAAGGTGAGAGAATGTTTTACCTACTTTATATTAAAACTTTAAAATTTTACTATGCGCCAAAGGTGCAGTCTTTAAGTAAAAATAAAGGGTGATTTGAATCCAAGTAAATGCCTGGTAAGAAGAAAAAATTAGAGAGAAAACGAAGACTTTATAATGTTATATTTTATTTCACAGTGTGTACTTGTGTGGTTCATAAGCGATGTCACTCATCTGTAGTCACCAAGTGCCCCGGTATGAAGGAAGAGGTGAGTTGTATATTGTACTAACTATTGCCCGCGGCTTTGAACGTTTCTCATTTTCATGTTAGAAATTTTTGTATGATGATTCCTCGTATAATAACTTCGACGGCATGGTAATTTGATAACGAATTACCATACTTCGAGATACACACTGTACATATACATAATTATACCACCATACCATGTGTCAAAAAGTTATTGTCAAAATATGAAATGTTATCATGGCAATGGATAATGTAAATGATGATATAGATGGTTTTATGGACCTTGGAACAGTTTTGTATTCGTGGTAAAAGGTCATTTTCTTTACCCCTGTGAGGTTATATTCTTTACCAATGTGTGTGTAAAATTTCATTATGATTGGTTGAGGCGTTATGGATTTAAAGCTTAAGATAAACAAACTCATTTTTGTTTAATAAATGAGTTAGGGTTAAACTTTGTTTGATATTTTAGTTCTATGGATGGATCATTAATTCGTTATTTTGTTTACCTTGTTGTTTTTTAAAAGGCTGTATTAAGAATACTCTTCACTGTCAAAGATGTTCGTGTTGATGTATGCATGTAGAACAAGTGAGAGACTTGTACCAGGATCATGACAAATGTATATCCGTAGAGATTACGTTTTAATATTACCTACCCCTCTGTGTTACGGGCGTGATTGTTTATCTATTATATATATAAATGGAAGTGTGCGTGCCAGCCCTATATTTCACTTTTTGGTCAAACAATCACAGAGCAATGTCAAACAATCAAAGATGGTTGCTGCAACATTCCCATCTGTCATTATAGTTGTTGCATGTGGATGGTTTTACTATAATATGCTACTATTAATTGTATGTTTTGATAGTATGTATAATAATCATATTAGAAAAAAAAGGGAAAAAACTCAGCCAAGTGGGTGTTTGCAGCTAGTTTATAACTCGATAATTTTTCTACAGCAACAAAGCGGAGTGACCGTGTCCAGCGGGCAACGTTTCAACGTGAATGTTCCTCATCGGTTCGTGGTGCATTCATACAAGCGGTTCACCTTCTGTGACCACTGTGGATCTTTGCTCTATGGCCTCATCAAGCAAGGGTTGCAGTGCGAAGGTAAGCATGTGAAAATGTGGATGAAGGAACGGAAAGAAAACAGGAAAGGAAAAAGGATTTGGTGTGAATCAAAGTGTATTCTAGAATATGATGATAAGACTTCGTGACCCATTTTTTACGATTTTTACACCCCTCCCCAACCTTGGTATAGTTTATGTCAATCCCCCTTTTCCATCTAGTTTAGTTCTTCTATTTTTAATGTAGTAATTTATAAATATTGTTTTTGGAAACAAAGGTAAACAATATTTTGGCTCATATTTGTGTTTATACGCTAAACGCTGCGCGCAATATTTGAATATAGCTTGAAATAGCGTGAGATTTCTCTAAAGAATATTGACTTCGTAACGAAAACCTAAGCCTCCCGCTGTGACCACTCGTGGTGTTTTGAGGACTTCCCCTACCTCCTGAATGAGTCATAGATACATTCATAAATGACTTATGTCTAAACACAACATATGGTAATGAGGTACTGGACCCCAGGATATATATATATGTATGTTGTTTCAACAGATAACAAGTGTTCTCTGACAAGAAAAATAAACCGTTAATGTTAATAATTGTAAGCTGTTAAATATAAATAACATTCCAGTATGATTTATATTTACTAGTTATTGTTACTGGTAACATTCACAATTTGAATTAAACATATGCTCCATGTTATTGTGTTTGATACATGTTGATAACATGAGACATGATTGTATCTATATTTCTTAAAAGTACCACTATTTAGTCTAATTGATGAGGCCTAAAAGTATTGATTGTATTTCTTTGATTCTTTTATGATAGAAAGGGTGACATCTAATGTGATATTCTTACAGAGTTTGACGCTGACTCTGAATAAAAACTACCTTCAAAAAAATTACCGTTAAAAAAACGAAATAAGAAGTAGCAAATACATTTACGTTTCATCAGATGTTGAAGCTACAATGAAGAAACAAATTTAATCTTATTTCTCAGTATGCTCAATGAACGTGCACAAGCGCTGCCAGAAGAACGTCGCCAACAACTGCGGCATCAACACCAAGGTGATGGCGGAGATCCTGAACGAGATGGGCATCTCGCCCGACAAGAATCCGCGCCCAAGGCCATCCAAGGTAAGATGCAATCTACATTAATTACTATTTGCTTAGTCTTTATACAACTGCACTACTATTTTTGTTTCTTTTTGAAATTTTTGGAAAACTAATAGATTTGACAATTTGACTTAATAGTTGAAAGTCAAATTGTCAAAGATTCCTCCCTAATTGAAACACAGTAATCAATATTTGTTGTAAAAGAAAAAGATATCATTTTGTCGTCTACCTTTAGCGCAAAAAATATGTGATATCTCAAATATCACAAATACATTCGTATCTAATCGGCTCTAGAGATGTGCCGATTGACTCAACTTAAATCCTAAGCTAAGCTAACCTTTGCTAATACAAATACGAAAGTTATTTTTTTTATAATCGAACTATTTCTAATACTTTGTAATTCGAACAGTTGAAATAATGTCAGGAAATGTGTATAGATTGTTTGTTTTTTTGTTTCCAGTACCTGAACACAGCTCTGCTGGAGGGTCCACCGGAGCTAGCTTCTTCAGGTGATTCTGACAGTAAAGATCCTAATGACAAGCATGATGATAAAGGTTTGTTGATTTTTTGTTGTAAAATAACGAGAAAAATATAATTCCGTATGTAATAAATAAATTAGACGTTATTTTGCATGTTAGTTAGTAATTTTTGAAATAATATTTTTATTATTTTTATAAATTACTCCCAAGTACAAATCACCATAAAGATCTAGTAAGGCACCAACTTTATATGTTAGATGTAAATGGTTCATACAAATACATCAGTTACGTCACCTTCAAGTGGCGACAAGCTAGTGACGGAACTTGACGTCGCCAACAATTACCTATCTGAACTTGGTATACCTATAATGCAGTTTCAATTTATTATCAATGTACAGTCCGGTATAAAAGGGTTCGTAACCTTAAAGTCGATATTTGCTTGCACCTTGACACGATGTCAATTAAATACATATTTGATTCAAACTTCATATTGAGTAGTAGTGTTTACTATTTTGAACCTTGTTGCTATATTACGGAAGTATATTTTTATATGCAGTTGTCTTCAAACCAACGAAGGTTCCCGTACCTCGCCTGTACTTACAATTTTTCACTGCCTTACAAACCGTATCAAAATCCCAAAAACCCATCTGTCATTTGCAAGTTGGTTTTAAACCTTAATTTTGGTTGGTTTGACGTGACATGACGTGACGTAACGTATGAGTCATCACGGTGACGTGACTGATGTGTACTTGAACCTAAACGTTGAATATTTTTAAATTGAATAATGCTTTTTTATTTTTTAAAGAACTTATTGAGTCGCATATAAGTGTTGTGTTTGTGTTGCATCACAATAGGTCACCAACACGGAGGCGCGCCGTGGGGCTCGCACTGGGCCGACTTGCAAGATATATTTGGGAGTTACCAAGGTTTTCTTAAGTTGATGTTGAATGTGCTTATGGTTCGGGGCTGTTGCTTTGTTTGTTGGTTTATCTGGTTTGTGTTGACCGTCATTTAAAATATGAAGACTTTTGAAGTAGTTTTAGTAATTTCTATAGGCTTTTGTTTCGAGTCCATATTTCTTCGTGATATTGATGATAGATGTATGTTACACAGTCTGTCTGTCATATATCATATTTTTGATTAAAACCCGATTGCCGATTCTTCTCTGTCTCTCCCATTTTGTTTAAATGACGTCGTTTTTTTTAGTTTGCAAATTATATATTTGTTAAAATAACAAATATTGTCCTTACAATTTTACTAATTTTTAAACCTAATTGTTTTCTTAATATGATGTTAAAGTGACGGTCAACCATTTTGAATGTGTTCGTCTATTTATTATATGTTTGTGGCGTACAGGCACGGATGACACAGCGAATCTTTTGGATAACTGTGTGATTCAAGAGAACGATACGTCTTGGCGCTCGCATTGGGACGATCTAGAAGAAATATTCACTTTTTATGAAGGTTCCACACATTATACGTTTGCGATGGTGGTGGGGCTTGCACTTTATTGACTATGGAACTTTGTCGATGAGACGTAACAGTTTTCACAGTATTTTGCTAATAATTAACTTGACAAACCTGATTTGATTTTTAACTTTATTTAACAGAGGTTTGATATGTCCAGTCTTTATGCAGACATGTAGTAAAAAAAATTAAAAATGTCTGGCTCTGTTTATCCAAAGACAGAGTGCTCAAGTTATAGTATTTAATTTAATTCAATGTAACCGTTTGAATTTTCAGTATCATGTTATATAAAATACTAGCTGTGCCCAGCGGTTTCACCCGCCCTGCAATTTTACCTAAACGAAATGATATTACATACGTACTCTAATTTATAGTAATCTATATAATAGTACTCTATTTTATAGCATTTTTATCGAAAAAATGTTTGACATGGTTCTTTAAATTGACATAATTTCGCGCTGTATGTGAAAAATAATTTTCCCTGTTTCCTGCTTTTCTCCTGAAATTTTCTTTGCTATAAACCTCACGGAGCCCGAGACCTTTCCAACGAATACAAAACTGTGGAAATCGGTTCGTGCGTTCTGGAGTTATAGCGTCAGGAAGGAAAACCCGACTTCTTTTTATATTAAAGATAAAATTGATATTAAGTCAATTGATGATTGCTAATTGTCTGTCATAATTGATTATATATCATAGCAGTGGAACCCTGCTATATGAAACCAAAATAATCTACTAATTGATATCTACGTATACTTCACACATATTTAAATTTTAACAATGTTTTATCCGGCTCGAAGGACCAAGTTCCATATAAAACTTGAATGGTGGAAAGGTATAGTAACACGTGTGTGGTAATAAATCGCGTTCGTAGGTGGTGACGGTGACGGTGCGGAGGGCTGCATGCAGGGCAAGGTGTCCCTCGAGGACTTTCACTTCATTAAGGTGCTGGGCAAAGGATCGTTCGGGAAGGTTATGCTCGCAGAGAAGAAAGGCACGGACGAAGTGAGTAATTTTGTTATGGTAATTGATAATATTAAGAATGTAATTATCAGAGTTATATATTATGTTAGAAGCTTTGTTATATATATCTTCCTAAATTACTCTATGATTACTTAGATTCTTACTTATCCTTCAGAGGTGTGTAACTTAAACGACTAATACTTATTAGATAACTTGGGTTGATATGGTTTTAATCGTGGTTATGGAATATAGGCAATATACAAGTAATAATTAGTTAAAAAAAAAGAAACAAGTTAAAAAATGACTACGGTTATTGACATTTCACTGATTTATTTAAAACACTGGGAAGAATACGAAATGGAGAAGAATACCTCTCACTCTCCGAAATCTGTCAAGCCATTTGAGGTTATAGGTTGTCACATTTGAATGGACATATATTGATAATAATGGTGGAGCGCAAAAACATTTGCTGTACGAATGTGCCGGCTCAACCGGTGAAATACCACGATCTCATAGAAGACAAGTATATAGTAGAAATATTCTCCGTTTCGTGTGATGAGTGAGGTGTTGGATCCCTAATTCTAGTCTTCCTTTCTGGTTAGAAAAGGATAGGAAGGCGATTTGATTGTTGATGAGGGGATGTGTAGGAAATGGAAATAGCCCTTTTTACTGTTTATTAAAGTGGAGGCCTTTGTCCCTCTGAGGGTCCTCTGTCCATTAGAGTTAGGCAACGCATCTGCAACTTGTAGCTGATGTTTATGGGTAGCGGTCACTTATTATCGGGTTCCGCTTGCTCGTTTGCCACCTACTAATATTTAAAAAAATAAAAACATGTACTCGCGAAAAACATTCATATAATTCATCAATTCATATAATAACTATAAGATCTTCATTGCTGGGTGTAAACCACAAAAAATCTCTCGCCGCCTCCCACTGTGGCTTAACTAATATTAATGATTCTCAAACTACTTAAAAATTGAAATAAACCGCATCGCTCCAGCGCCAAATTTTCTATATCTTATATATCAAAATATTTTTACCAGGTGTATGCTGTAAAAGTCCTAAAGAAAGATGCGATCATCCAAGACGACGACGTAGAATGTACCCTCACGGAGCGACGCGTGTTAGCGCTGGCCGCGCGCCATCCGTTCCTCACGGCGCTGCACTGCGCTTTCCAGACGAGAGAGCGCCTGTTCTTCGTCATGGAGTACGTAGATGGAGGGGATCTCATGTTCCAAATACAGCGAGCAAGAAAGTTCGACGAGCCAAGGGCTAGGTGAGTCTTTTCTAGTTGTTATTTTTTAGGAATCTATGAAACCTAGCGATTGGGTAGTCTCAATCCATATATATATTCCCGACAAGTACCATATTATGGTCTATATGTTTTTTATCGAAAGTGAGATCTCATTTCCCAGCTTGTTATCTCAAAGTCTTTTGAATTCATTTACTAGAGTAAAGAAAATTTAAAATTTAATTACTTTTTAAAGTCTGACATTGTCTATTGCAGATTCTATGCGGCAGAGGTGACGCTGGCTCTCCAGTTCCTGCACTCGCACGGTGTCATCTACCGCGACCTGAAGCTGGACAACATCTTGCTCGATAGTGAGGGCCACTGCAAGCTCGCAGACTTCGGCATGTGCAAGGAGGGTATTATAGGTTGGTACATGATTGGTTGTTGTGCAAAGATGGGATTATATATTGGTATGTTAAATATTTCTTATGTGCAAGGAGGGTATCATAGATAGGTATATGATCGTATCTTATGTACAAGAAAGAATAATAAGTTAGTACATTGGTGGTAAGGTTAATGTTTGGATAATAATATTTAAGCTTGTGTGCTTTTTTAATTTGAATCTATTTTTATTTTTCAGATGGTGCAACTACCACTACGTTCTGTGGAACTCCAGATTATATAGCTCCTGAGGTAATAAATTCGATGTTAACCATCGCAAGCCTTTATTTAACTACTACTACGTCTTATATAAAACACTATATATTTATTCAGTGTTTTATATAAGACGACGTATTACAGAGCTGAAGTGGGAGTGGGAGGGGCACTTGGCCAGATGGGTCGATGACATCGTTAGGGGGATTCAATAGGCTCAAAATAGTGGTGTTACAGAGAAGAGACCTATGTTCAGCAGTGGATTAGTACAGGCTGATATGGATGATAATATTTATATATCTGTATAAAGCGTTTATATAAAACTGCACGGTGGGTAAATGGCAGTACTTGTACACTATAATACTTGTAAATTTTCTAGATCCTTCAAGAACTAGAGTACGGACCTTCGGTGGACTGGTGGGCGCTGGGCGTGCTGCTGTACGAGATGCTGGCCGGCCAGCCGCCCTTCGAGGCGGACAACGAGGACGATCTGTTCGAGAGCATCCTCCATGATGATGTGTTGTACCCCGTATGGCTGTCCAAAGACGCTGTGTCTATACTCAAGGGTATGTTACTATTTTGGTAAAATATGTCGGCAATGTGAAAAAAGTATGAAGATCTTATAGACGAATGTTGAGTATTAAGGGTTATCACATTC
>JWHW01015646.1:59623-100722 GCA_000931545.1 Papilio glaucus | reverse complement strand
CTGTCCTAAGACGGTGACGAAGTTGTGGCCTCCGGAAGCAGACTACCAGCTAGAGGGGTCGATTACATCGTTAGGGTGCACGTGGATTCGATTGGCCCAAAACCTAAAACAGTGGTGTGACGAGATGATGCCTATGTTCAGCATTGGATTAGTACAGGCTGATATAATACTTATATATCCCCCTATGTACTTACCCATCCTCTATATGTATTATATATGTAGAGGATGGGTAAGTACATAATGAATATGAAGAGTGTTTGAACGCGGAAATCTTAAACAAAATTCAAACAATTGGATTTGAAAATTTATTTCTGCATTTGATAACCTAATTATTAAGGTACATAAGGTAAGGCTGTTTAACATCACGCTACGTTGTCTAGGAGCCGAGCAAAAAGAAAAATAATATTTAAATTAAAGCGTTTAAATAAAACTGTACGGCGGGTAAACCGCGGATAGTACTTGTATACTATAATACTTGTAAATTTTCTAGATCCTTCAAGAACTAGAGTACGGACCTTCGGTGGACTGGTGGGCGCTGGGCGTGCTGCTGTACGAAATGCTGGCCGGCCAGCCGCCCTTCGAGGCGGACAACGAGGACGATCTGTTCGAGAGCATCCTACATGATGATGTGTTGTATCCCGTATGGCTGTCCAAAGACGCTGTGTCTATACTCAAGGGTATGTTGGTTTAATGTTACTACTTTGGTAAAATTTGCCGGCAATGTCAAAGAAGTATGAAGATCTTATAAACGAATGTTGAGTATTAAAGGTTATCACATTCATAACTAACTGTTGCCCTCGAATTCGCATGCATTTGTTTCTCATTTTCCACGCAGGTTTTTTTGTAAGTTAACTGTATAGACCATATATAAGATTTATTATTAAGTTTGTGTATAACCAGCTCCTAACATCTGATCCGGCTCGAAGGACTTGGTGATGTCCGAATCATTTTTTGTTCTTCTCTTTTCGTATTTTATTATTCTTGGCAACACTATTAAGGTTGTTATGTCTATCTGTAGGCAGTAGTGATCAGTTCACATCAAGTGAATCGATTACTCGTATGCGGCGTTTCCTGTTTGCCTCGAAACTCTGTTATATAGTGTACAATGTTGTGTTCAGGTTTCATGACGAAGAGCCCCGCACGTCGGCTGGGTGTGGCGGGCGGCGCGGCGGGCATCCGTGCGCATGCCTTCTTCCGCGACATGGACTGGGACGCGCTCGCACAGCGCCGTCTACGCCCACCCTTCAGGCCCAAAGTCGTGAGTAACTTTTTACGAATATTACGCGGTTGGAGCTATGTGAAATTTGGCATATTTAAAGTTTCTATAGCGGATAAGCGTAAAAATAACTTAATTTAGCTTAATCATAACTTAATTTAGCTTAATCATAACTTAATTTAGCTTAAACTATGACAGTGCTATCTCGATTGTACGATATTAGTTTCATAAGATACTCAGTATACTTAGCGTTTTAAATTGTTTAATTAAAATACTGTTTAATTTCAACCACTGGGCGATCATTAAAACTCATTTATTAGTACTAAATCTATTGTGTATTTACAGAAGAGTAAGCGCGAGGCGGCGAACTTCGACGCGGAGTTTACCAAGGAAGATCCGGTGCTGACCCCGGTACCGCCGGACGTGGTGCGCGCCATCAACCAGGTCAGTCACACATCGAAAGAAAGAAAGAAAAGAAATTCTATTAGAGACAGGTCCATCTGGACTACATTAACTCTGTATCATGCTTCATATAGTCCAAAGTTTTCTTTGGAAGTAGGAAAATTAAGGAGAGGTATTGGAGATGGGGATCTGGATGGTAAGGAACATGGAATCTGAATACAGGTTCACTTTAGTAAGTTAGTAATAGTTATGGGGTGTTATTAATAAATTAAACAGGTACATAATCACACAATGAAGTGGAGTTTAAGTCTTATTGTTCTTTAAAAAAAATGTTTTTCTTACGTTGCAGGAAGAGTTCAGAGGATTCTCATTTGTGAACAAGGATTACAACCCGCAACCCGCCCACGATAAGACGCCGGTCGCCTGAACGCGTCGAGCGCGGCGCGCCGGCGGTGTGTCAACTCGCTGTTAACGGTCTACATTCGAATGGCGACGCCCGCCGCCCTCCGCCCTCACCGCTCGGGTGATGTCGGTGATCTCCCGGGTGACGTCATCGCCGGCCCCGTCAGTGCCATGCGCGTCGTCACGACGCTGTCGCTCCGACGACTGAGGTTTATTTTATTTTATATTTTTTAAGTGCAATGCCAACAACTGTCTAGTCATGACGAGATAACCGTTCGAATGGTTTTTTTATTCGCGACGCGATTTTAATGTTGCTGTCGATCGAAGTATTATTTTTCTGTCTTATTTTTTTTAATGATCTTGTATCTTTCTCTAGTGTTTAGATTAGGGTAGGCTCGAATGTCTTAGTGTCACTATGCTTCGGAATAGGGCTAGCCCGAAGTGCCATTACGATGAGAACATTCATTTAAAAAAACACCACCTATACATTTGAGACCGCCATTTAGTCATAGGCTGTGCTCTGGTTATACCTTAGTTATTCATAATAGTTCAAATTCACAACGCGTATAACATTGCTGAATACTACAAAAACGCGACCTACCTCAAGCGAAATTTTATTTGAAATGACACGTGAACTTGTTTTTTGACATCTGTCAAACTGACGTCAACGATATTGACAACTGACATGTTTTTTTTTTAAAGTTGGTTTACAGCGCTAAAGGCATTTGCTTAAGGACATAAGGAGCCTAGTTACAAGCTGCGGAAATAAAAAATAGATTTTTTTTGTTTTGCTTTCACAAAAAAACACGTACATTTTTTTAAACATCCAAATTTTTTTGTTTTTTATACATATATGCATGAAATCATTGCATATTTAAATCGACGTAGGTAAGCTTTGTTGTAAGATTCTGTGCCTTCTTATGTAATGATAATGGCGTTTATCAAATAGGTTATTTGTTCTTATAGTGCTTCCTTATGTCAGTAGGCTATGCCTTTTCGTTCAACTTTTACTCTAGAAATAAAAGAGAATGGATTGATTACACGGAGATTGAATGAAATATTTTTAAAATTGTTGTATGAAAAATTAGAAATTAATCTTTAACACAATATGTATTGTCTCGATTTAAGTCCTCTTTACATTACTTATCTCATGATATGAGTAGAGTTTATTAATTCAAGAGTAAGAGAAAAGTTGAGAACGGAATCTCTTCGTTGTCTCTTACTCTTTACAATTGAAAGATGTTAAAAAGCATAAGTTCACGCAAACAGTAGCGGGCACCTCGTTACAGATCATCAATAATTTGGCCGAAGGTAATTAACGAAATGACGTTTGATTTCTTATGAGATTCTGTCCAGGAGAAATACTAGCCAGCAAAATGTACCAGACATGTGATAGACATAGTTTACTATGACGAGAAATCGCTTTTATACGTTTACAATATGTGTCAACACAGGATAATATATGATATGTTGAAGGAATTTAGTATGAGAATGTATTGTATGTTTGGAGCTGAAGAGTTCACTTTCACGCGGATATAAATATGAAAAACGAAAAAAAATATTTAAAAAAAAATCGAGATCCAGCTTGTTGATAATATTTTCCCTTGAGATTTCCTTATAAAATTAATATTTAAATTTGAAAAGGTTAGAGCAATTATTGTAAGTTTTAGCAGAGGTTAGAGCAGTTGTTGTAAATATTAAAAGGTAACAGATCCATGGTGGATGCTGGGTTGTTTGGGGGCGCGGTGTTGCTAGCTTGCGGAGTGACGTTATTATTTTTTTCATACGGCAATCTTAGTAAACGAGCTGGCAACACAGCGCTCAGTGGACAGACGGTGGGCGGAATCAGTAAACCCCAATCGTTAGTAGTGTTATTATTGTAATTCGTGTCAGTGTGCCAGTGTTGCCATCGTCTGTTTTAAAAAAAAGGAGGATGGAAGTTATAGGTGAAAAAGGGCGGAGTAGGGAGGGGAGGGTTCGCGTTCTTTACGATATGGTTTCACGTTACTTCATTAGTTTTGTAGTTCGATATAGGAATAGGATATACGATATCGTAGCCGTGAAAGTTGTAGGTATTAGGTATCAGGTATTGAATTCGTGCCCCGTTCAAACATTAGTACAATGGAGACCAATTTTAATTTTCGCCTTACGATTTTACTCAACTTGTGAAATATCAAAATTCAAATCTGTTATTAGTGTATAATATATATAAATAGATTCAAGTATAGGTTGGCGAGTGTTATTTGTCGTTTAAAATTGGCCAGATCGGGTATGTCAGAAGTTCTTAAAGAATCTTGAGTAGATCTGTCTATTGTTTTTTTTTCTGTGGTTTCGTTAACTGTTAAATGTTTTCACTCATTAACATCTCGCTACTGTCTAAGTATATTACTATAGCTATTTAATATAATTGTTATATAGTCCATGTTGAGTTTATATGAAAATTCTACAAAAACAGTTGCAAAGTTGCTTGTAAAAATAATTCAGTAACACAACACAAACTAGGAAACCATAGACAATGTTTCTTTAAACGGTGTTGTAAATCGTATTCCTATTTAAATTCCGCTTTTGTCATATATTTATTGTGGCAAAAGGTGCTTCACGATATGTTATAGGAATGATGTTTTGCAAGGTGTTTATTTCACCTATTAGTTCATTAGTCGGTTCCTAGTTATACGTACGTTATCCCGCTTCTAGTCTTGCGTTGTACGATTGAATAAGTATTTATTATTTAAGCTAAGCATTTCGTGTCTTAATACTCACTCACTTTTTATGATTTGTTTCCCACTCGTAACAAACATTCATTTGATGAAACTGTCATTTTGACAGCTGTCAAATTTACTTTGTCCCATATACATAGACGTTATACATTGTATAAAATGGACCTACTTTTATTTAAAGTTTAAAACAGCATAATGTAAATTGATAATTTTTTATAATATAAACAACTTTAAAAACGTTCGTCGGAATTTGTAATTATTTTTGACAGCTGTCAAATGATTTTAAAATGGCGTCAATAACATCACGTTTAATAGTCTTAACTAATTATAATTTTTATTGTTTTATTTGTTTATACCAAGAGTACTCTGAGTACAAATAATGTTGTGAATTATTATTTAATGAAATTACAATCAAAATTGTTAATATGAAATCGTGTTTCGGCATTTTTTTAAATGTTTTATTTACCTTTTTTAATGTTTTTTATTATCTAATAATATATTTATTTAGATCTTTTTAGTAAATATATAGCAAACACGCACACAAAAGTATTTTTTGTCTCGCTCTGTCGATCACACGAAACCTTTTGTCCGTCTGTTTTTAGTTTGTATTAGTTATTAACAATATAATAACCAAAGTTTAAGATTAACTTTTATATTTTAAGATTAATTTTATAGCAATGCGTTTTTAGATAATTACTTGTTTCCTATTTGTGTACTAGTTTTGTGTAACTACGGCCGAGTGTTTGGTTGTCCGCCTTGAGATGTTTGACTTTATGTTGATGTAGTACGTTGCGATGTTTAGGGGTTGGAAGGAGGAAGGATCAAGCACAAAATATAATGCTTTATGTAGTTGTTCGTGTATTATAATATATAAATAAATATATAAAAGTATAAATATCTATATGTCTATGATAGGTCAATCTTTAATGTAGCTCTTTCATTGTTTTTTTTAAACATATAACAACAGTAACCCAGTGGTTTACAGAATAATTGTCATGAATCAGGACATATAAGACTATGAAGTTTGTATCATGAAATATTATTGGCTGGTCTATTATATAGATCGTGGTTCTATAAACACTTTTATTTTAACTTGTTTTTCGACTCTGGATATAAGTTTTTACTCTATGTCTGATGACGTCACAGCGGCGTCAGAGATAACGCACGTAGTATAGCTTCATCGCTGTTGAAACAAGACCGCACGATACAATCTTACGTTATTCTGAACGCGTAGTTCTTATCCAAATAATTTCAATACTATTTAAACTGTAGTTTTCAATTATTTTCAATGTCATTGAGGGTTTCTATTCTTCCGGTTTGTTTTAACTTCTACAAATGATTTTTTATTTGTTGAATTCTTATGTACGAAACTCACATATTGGTGTTTGTGAGTCCTACAGGTTCTGCACGGTCATGAACACACCTAAATAATAAGTACCTATTATTATTAAATAATGTACCCTATTACGTGATGCAATCAAGTTGTGAAGTGTTAAATTTTATACTTATATTATTTGTCTATATTTTTCGGATTTTTAATAGTTATTGTTTTTCTTTAAATCCAAATATATTATGTGAATTTTTATTTGAGTTTATTGTTTTTAATAACTTTAAGGCTCTCTAATATTATATGTATATAATAATATTCCTTCATAGATACATATAAAGATATACATGGTTTAGCACCAAATATGTTATAATTGTTTCTTTAGTATGTTAAGCTACTAGGTCAATGAACATGTAATCAGTTGCTTTTGCCCCACATATTAAATTAAAAAATGCATAATTACTATTATTCCTTATATTTTTTGATAGATACAAATGTATTTGAACGGAATGAAGTTAGATTTTGTTTTGTTATGTAATATATCAACACAACACACATTACATAATATAACTTGAATGTACAATCAATAAAAAATATTGGTAAATCATAATTTTGTCAGTGACTGTACATATATGCAAAAGTCGAAAAAGCTTTACTCCGACCAAATAAGATTTTGTTGACTATACAAATTCGATATCTTGTTAGTATGCACAAATTTTATCGCATTATTGTTAACTAGATTAAAATTGTTTTTTTTTTTTTTTTTGTGTCCAAAGTTATGTAAACAGTGCTTTGACATTTGTTTGATGACCTTGAAAATATTGTGTCTATAGCTCTTCTTTGACATCTGTCAACTTCCATTAAAATTATCTGACTGCTACGTTTTGAAATATGATTTTATTTAATTTATACATTAATGTATAACTATTATTTATTTATATTTGATACAAATTTTTCTATAACGGTTATTTATTTTAAAAAAATATACCATGTCTATAGTTGTTGTTTAAAATCAGTTGTTTCTTCCATTTGTTTTTAGAAGTTTTTAAATTGTTAATAATTTTATGGTTACAACAATTATTAATAATCTTTTATATGAACAAAGTATTTGTTATAAACCTTCCTATTGAATTTAAAGTTTCTTTATGGCAGAATGGAAATATAATGATTTATATATAATAAATATTTTTTGTCACATCATCGTTTATGTGGGTAACTGTACACCGCATTTATTAGTTGCAATAAACGCACATAATGTTTTATGCAAGAAAGAGTTTATAAATGTTAAATACGATGGACGCTGGCCGTCTAAAAGTTGTTTTCAGTTCATTGCCGATTACCAATAAACAGGTATAAGTCTATGATCATGACAGTCATAAACAGTTTTTTTGTTCATATAAAGTTGGGAAAATATTATTAAATCCAGTTAATGATGTAGAAGAATACAATGAAGCTTTTGTTGGTTTTTACTATCTATATGGCGCAGAAGCAGGGTACGAATTTGTACTTCCGAAGCGACTCGTATATTGATAAAAAAATTATCTACCTTACGTATTTATGTTACTGACTGTACATTATGTTAGGGATATGTGAATGTTAAAATTAGTTTTGATTATTTACAAAATACGAGGGGAAGTTTTACAGTTAAACAGATTTTACGCAAAGTATCGTGTTTATTTAATATATTTTTGTTTCCGACTTTTGGAGTACTTTACGTCGTTAATGATCATGGGGGTGGGGGATAGGGGTCTGGTCTGGACTGCCTAAGAAGTACCCTCTTCTCATCTATTATTATTTTTGCTTCGATCTATGCACAATGATAATCCATTAAATTAAAAAAATAATGTAGTATGCGCGTAAATAAATAAGATGAAATATCGCATGAATTTCAATTTGAATTTTTTCAATTTCAACTTCAGAACATTTTATACTGATAAAAATTTTTGCGTTTTGTTCCAATTCAGTTTATCAACATATTGTTTATAACTATTGATAATATTATTTAGTAATGTTCTTCCTGTACTACACACAATTTTTTTATATGCATAATACTTTTAAATTTCAAATTTTACCTTGAGGTAAACCAGTTTATGAATATTGTAATGGCCAATCTGCAGACTTCTGTGTCTTGTCGGTGATTGAAATAAAAAAAAAATATCGCTTAAATAAGCTCATGAATACACGTTTTGATATATCTCAATACAAAATGTCTGTCCAAAGCTTAAATATATTCGATAACAACATGAAAATTATGTTTATAATATTTACTCATGTATTTACGTTTTTTATTTTATTTTAGGATAATGCTATTCGCTTATAAGTAATTAACAAATATATGGGAACTTGAACGTCCTGTGTTACAAACGAAATTACGATTTTTTGTAATATTATTTAATACGGCGTATCTAATGTTTGTCTATGTGAGCAAATTAACTGTGCACGTTATTTTGTACTCATTTATATTAAAAAAAAACATTTACACGATGTATATTTTACGCTTTCCAGGTGGTTTGAAGCCAAAGAATAATGAATTTTTGTACAAAGCGGCTTTAAGCCTATTTTATGTTGTTTCTTAGTTAAATATTGTCTTGCCAGTGTTATGGCCGTCACAATACAATAATCCCGATTCTGACAGCTGTCAGTGTGACAGTTCTGTAATATCGCGGGAAAATTTTATTTCGTAAGGGTATCTGTCCTTTCTTAGCTGTCAGAATGGACCTGTTGTATTATGACTACTGTAATAACAGATATATGCGTAGGTTACAGATGCTGGTGGTTTAAAAACTGTTATGATTGATGCTTACATGCGAGATATAATTTGTAACGAGTGTAATAGAGAAAGTGGATATTATGGTAAAGGGAACAGGGACAGAGTTAGTTTTACATAACCGTTTATAGATTTTTGTGTAATTGTTGGTCCTTCGAGTCGGATATCAGAAGTTTATGGTAATATTCATATCAGGAATGAGGGTAGGATAATGAATACCAAGTTATTGCGGTGATGCGACTTATTTGTTTTTATATGTCGGTAAAGACGTGCAGGTCCCATATTTCCTCGGTGTTTATACTTCGTGCAAAATATACCTCGCATTATATTAACAGTATGTTTGCATTGTGTTGATTAATTGTAGCTAACACAGAGAAAATGAGAGTTGGGGGTGGTCACGACAGGCAATGGCTTCGGGGGAATATAACCTCTATGGTCAATACCTGACAGTAATGTTTTTAAAGTTCCTCCGGGGCAAAGGTCACGTCCTGATCCACCTCGCGACACCTATATTTGTTGTTTGTTCACTGATACACTACTAGATCACATTTAGTTGGGTAAATTAATACATATAATATAGTTTTATGATGAAATAAAATATGTATATGTAAAACCTACATGTCTATTAAATGAAAATAGATTATATCCGTTTGTTTTATTTTAAACCTCTCTAAAAAATTGGGTTTATGACACGGTGAAGAGTTCATACTGATCTGCTATCTGCTAATTCACCGATTGAATTTATTTTAAATACTGAAGCAAGTAACAATGCGGTATTCCGATTCTTTATGTTACCGCTACCGCGAAGAGTGACCTCAAGCGACGAGCAGGTAAATGTGAAGTAGTTTTATTTATTCTTTGTCGCTTCGTCTGATGAGTGAGTTACTTCAGGCCCCCTTCTCATTCCTTCGCCCTCTCCTTCCTATTAAAAAGGTTTTCAACGCATCCGAAAGTCGTATGTCTGAGGTAGACAACAATGAAAATATTTCTATGTAAGATGAAAATACGAACAACCAATTATGCTAGAATTATAAATTAGAGTTACATCGTAAAATTAATATTAATCCGATGGGATGACAATGAAAACTATACAAAAATAATTCAACAAAATGGTCATGGCGGCCAATTGCACGTCTAATGTGTCCTGCGTGTAAGGACCAAATGTTACACTCGGTCAGATAACGCCACCTCGCGACCCGCGCTAAGAAACGCTACGATATAGCTTCATTAAAGCCACAGCGCTTAGTTAGCGTGAATTATGCTGCGACTTGACTTGTTTTACTGTCCCTCGAGTCCAGTAATAAGATGCCAGATTACGCGCTCCTTATTGCCTCATTTATTTTTATTTATTTCCGGACACCACCATGACGATATATGCAAATTGGAAGAAAGGAAGATTTAAGAAAACAGTTATGAAAATATGAACCGAACAGTTTTAGGTTATGAACAGTTTTCCTTGTCTGAGTGACTTTTCATGCATGGCGTAACGGGATTGGTATCTATAATGTTATAAAAGATACAAGTTTCAATAATTATAACCTAAAAAACTGTAACAAAATACCTGGTTCGGTATCAATGAATTTAATTTAATTCAAAAAAAATTACAATGGTAACATAACATTTTCCCGCCAAACAACTTACGTGGATTGTATGCGTCCGGTAACTGCACGTAATGAATCGCGATATTTTGATTGGTCGCAGTTAATTCTTAAATAAATAATATCTAATTATACAATTAGAATAATTCTTTAATAACGTAATGTTCCACTGATGCCTATTTAAACATTTAAAAACGAGAGAGAGAAACAGGGGGGAGCAAACAATATTTTAAATATAAAATGAACAAACTAATAAAAAAAACATTTGTTAATTCAAACAAAATGAACTATTGAAATCGGTATGTTGTTAGATCAAAATCGCCAAGGGATATTTAAAAACATTTGCGTTACAAAAACCTTCCCACTTGTTCGCTTACGCGGATCAATTGCAATAATCCACGAAAATAAAGTTATTGTTGTCCGCCATTTTGTCAAGGGAATGTTTTTTAACGGCGTGGGTTTTTTATGGTGTCAGCTGCACAAGTGGAGGCGCCATTGTGCGCGTATACGACAATAATGAGATTAATATCACAGATATTATATACAGGATGTTACATCATTTAATTTAAAATTCTCAGGCATGATTCTTCAGGAAATCTCATACTTTTGATTATTTTTATTTTTAAGTTTCACAGTTGCACTATACTGAAACTCAACATAGCATAATTCATAAAGACTGCGCCATGTAAATATTATTATTGTAAATTGTTATTTATTTTAGTAAAACACTGGTTTGTTTTTAGTTTCATTGACAATCGGAAGTGCTTGCATTACAACATTGACAGTGTTAAAACTAAAGACATACATAAAACTAAAGACGTTTCAATTTGTCTTTTAAATTCGTGTAAATCTTAACAGCAAATAGTTTTTATTGTTAGCAAGCAGTAACATTAAACTATTTTACAAACATCCTGTATCAGTGTCGCATATCAAAGCAGCATAAGGCCGCTTTTTCACATCGTATAAGGGTTGTATTTGTATACCATCGAAACATGTGCGATCAATTTGCGCTGATACTTTCGGAGATCGCGTGGATTTTTTTATTCATTAGAAACGATTATTCTATTTAGACGTGCGTCGCGCCGTGAAATCGGATCGGTTAACGCTTCATTGCCATGGAATAGGTTAAGCGTGTCGTTCGTCTAAGGCTGGCTACAGACGAGCGACTTAATCGATTTTTTTACAAAGTGCCCGTCTGCTTGATATTAATCCTTAAATTAAGAGCGAATGTACTAATATAACAGGACGCACGATGGTCCGAATTAAAGGAATGTTCCAAATAACGTACGTGACTAAACATGACGGTTTGAGTAACCCTTACGGTTGAATCCATTCGCCAGAACTGTACGAAAATGAATACAATTGTTTTGGAGTATAGTTTTTTTTAATTTAATACATTTTTGTCGACAGGAACAATAGAAGCTCTTAGTGTATAGTTTTCCGAAGACGTCCAGCAGTGACATCTGCTGGCAAAAACAACGAGAATAAAGTAATCCGATAGTAGGTAACGATCATGACGAGGTTGGGCGTCTCGGGAAACCTCCAATCGGAATCCAAAGTGCGCAATAATTCAAACTGTTTATTTTTTGGGGGCCAATCTCCGGCGTTGCTTACTTATTTTCATGATAACTGGTGGGGAAACAGTGTCATGCGAGCTACTAAAAAATCGCACGTTTTTTTCCGTATAGTCGCAAGTCTGTAGTCCGTCTAACAGGCGGATTGGCTACCGCCCTATCGATGTCAGTGAGAATTCAGTCGTGACTAATCGGCCAATTTGAGACACGACTTCTGTGTAGCTTTTTTTAATTTCGTTTTCTTTATTGTAGCACAAAGCGGAATGTGATCTATAAATCGTTAGCCTGACCTTTTCTATTGTAACTGCCTCCCACGTTAAAACATCGATACAAATATTGCTCTGTTTTGATGTAAGTTTGTACATATTTCGATACTTTTTTTACTTAACTTTCATACTTGTAAAAATATTATCTAGAATTGTCTTAAAAACTCACTCACTACATTGACATTTTTACGAATATGCGTGTATCAGTAGCTAATTGTCTAAGACACTTTGTATCTTTGTCGTAGTCTGGGGGTCAGCAACAGCCTAATCCTCCTATATCCATTTTCCTGTCCATCCCCTCCTCTATCCATTAAGGGTAAGCAACGCATCTGCAACTCATTATCTTGTTGCAGATGCCTATGGGTAGCGGTCACTTTATATTAAGTAAACCGCGTGCTGGTTTGGATAGAATGAGGTGAATTCTATAAAGAAAAATTAATGGAGACATCCTAAACCTAGCAGAGTACGTCTTTCGGGTGATGTTGGACGATGTAAAATTATCGTTAAAGAACGTATTATTCGTGTTTCGCCAATTACCTGATTGTTAGAGGACAATACTGTGTGCATACCAAATTCAATAGGAGGTATGATGAAGGATCTTTCCCTTCAATTGTCCTACAATGTCTTTGTTGGATTTGTATAGGAAATCTTTGTGTACGTGATGTTTAAGAGAGGTTAGTAATAAACCGCACGGGGGCTGGCCTGGGATCGCGTGTTGCATGCAGGTATCGCCCCGTGCTGACCGCATCTTGTTACTGCGAGGCGTTAGCTTTGGTACCCGCACCGTGATCTGATACTGACGCCCGTGTAATTTACAACACGGAAATGTTTGCTTTTGTTGTTATTTTAAGATAATCTTTCTTTGTTTTTTCGTATTTAAATATATATTTATCTGTATATATACAGGAAGAAATTGACTGACTGATTTACAACGCACAGCCCTAAGTACTGGGCGAGCACTAACAAAGAATTTTTCTAAATTCACTCCCTAAAGGTCTAAAGTAGAGAATGAAGTTTGTAGAAATAATTAACATCCAATGTAAGTTGACCCTGAGGTTATAGATGTCCATAATCCAGAAATCTAGAATCCATGTGAAGAATCTAATCAAATATCTAGTAATAGTTCAGCTTAGGCTGGTTAATCGTCCGTAAAATTAAACTGCAAATAGATTTCGTTGATATATTTAATCTTGTTTCTTTTCTGTTACTGTAAATGAAAATAGAACAGTTAGTCCATAAATTATTTATATGAATTCTCGTTCATTCGCTTGATCGCGGTGCATCAGCTGAACGTTTCGGCGAGCAGGGCACGTGTAAAATCGGAAAGTGGTCATGGTAATGGTCATCCCTAACGACGCTCGTGACCGATCCATGGTGTATGCCTTCAGCCTTCTGCGGAGGGCTGACAGTATCTATAATTGTATATTTTATAAGTAATACAGGGACATTTGTCAAACATTGTAATTAATCAAAATACATAAATTAATATATAATAACATAGTTATGTACTAATTTAGGAATATCCAAAATTTTAATTTTTGATATTGATGCATTAAAATCAATAAAAAGGCGTTATTCTTTATTTTTTCGATAAATCTTACCTTTGATACCTATCGAAATTACCTTATCTAACAGTGGTACAGCAAGCAACAACAACATCTGTTGCACGAATGGACCAGCTAGACTGGTGAAACACCACGACCTCACAGAAGACAGGCGTGAAGTAGAACTACGCTTCTTCGTTTCGTCTGATGAGTGAGGTGCCGGAGGCCCAATATCAGTCCTCCTCCCTTTCCCATCCTATGACGTAATAATACGACGTGTGATAACCGAGTGGATCATAAATCAGTAAGTTCAGCTATGGACTAAGAAAATTTGGAAACCACCAAATTTGAAGGTCTTATTATAAATAAATATGTGCACACGCCCGTGAGCGCATGAGCGGTGAAAAAACGAACTGTTATGATCGCTTTAAAGTCTAGTATAAAATTGGTAATTTTTCTGTTACTTTTAGCAATTATTGTGTTTTAAGTTCTTGCACAGCCCTGTGGCTAGTCGCTTGTTAGCCGTCCGTTTGTCACTTCCGTATACAGCGGGGCTGAATAGAGCCGAGTTAATTAGTCCGGTACAGGCACCGCGCGGGTCATGTCAGGCCGAGCTCGCTCCACACTGTAATTAAATGTTGTCGAACCATAACTAATGGTAGAAAAATCTTGATAGTTTCTGCCAGTTAGGTTTAGCCTTTACATGTTAGAGTGAGAAAATAACTCCGGAGTCTCTAGTCTTTTTCCCCATTCTATATTTTTCTAATAACGAAATATTTGGAAAGGGGATGAAAAGAAAATGCCAATTTTTCAGTTTATCCCATTAAAGGTAGACAACGCATCTGCAGCTCATTAGCTTTTTGCAAATGCCTATGGGTAGCGATCACTTATATCGGGTGAACCACCTGCTCGTTTGCCAGCTTCTTCCACACAAAGAAGTATTATCCACTGATTGGTTATTAATTCTTATAACGTGATAGAAATAGAAGAAAAAGAAAATACTTTTATGTAAAACTGTAATTGCTTCTACCTATTAAATGTTCCAACAATAAGACGGATCACTCGGAGTAGAAAACAGTGTAGAAACCGGAATGAAGGGATGGGATGGCGACGAAGTCCGCGATACCTCACCGTTAGAAAAATATCCATACTTCATCCCCGTATACTGTCAGGGATTTCCCCGCTCGACCCTGCCTATTCGTGTACTGCGCGAGCTTCTGCGACTACTGCCTCTACCAATGTTTTGATTCAGTTTTAGGACGTACCTGGGACCTTATTTTTGTTCCAACCATGTATATAAAACCAATATATATATGTATATAAACCATGTATATTTGAAAATTTCATAAAGTCTTGAACATAAAATAATATGGGTAGATACAATTAGAATAAAAAGTTTGTAACCACCAGTTACGAAACCAACAAATTATCCTTTCAGTTTTCTCATGAGAGATTTATCTCTATCCATAAACCTTAATTAAATTCATATTTCGTAGTAAATTAGCATTCAGTTGGCGTTACGTATGCAGACAGCGAGCGCGCTGCAGCCACGACCGATGCGTATCTCTGCCCGCCTCGTTAAAGATGTGGCGTGATGACTGGACGGATTGCTGCTAGCATGGAAATTATGATTTATGTTACCTTGTCGTTATAATTATTTTATCCTTTTTCATGTTTTTTTTTTGTATTTATTACATAAAATGTATTTTTTTAACATACAACGTACACCTTGGTTCACAGCAAGATATGATTTTTGTAAACAAATTTTCCAAAATATTTCCGAAAAACTACTTTTTCTCAAATTTCCTTATAACATTCCATTTTACACAATTTCACGTCACGTTTTCCACAAAATTACTTATCCGATGAAAGTGTAAAAAGTGTAATGGCCGCCATGTATGGTAAATGACGTTTGTTTGTTTACTACTATCATATCTTGCAATGAAACAGGGTATAGGTATAATATACAACATACAATAATGTACATACTATATGTAACGACAATCTACTAGGAAGGAAAAAGCAAAATCTTTATAAAAGTCCATAATGGGTTTTTGTAAAATACTAAATTATTATCATCTATTATAATGTTTCGATAGACAGAACATACTGTAGATTTTTTGAAAGACATCTCTGCCTACCCCTGTCTAGTTATTATTTAGATAACTGATTAAAATCTGACGATACTTATTTTCTGACTTGATAACTTCTAAGTACAAAAATCTACACTTAATTTAGTGTTAAATTGCGAGCTCCAGATTGGTAACATTTGTAAACAAATATGGTAAATTACAGAAGAAACTGCTATCGCTGGCTATCACAGGAACGTTTAAATAAATAAGGATCTATTATATCTGTTTCTCATCGTTTTGTTAAGTAGAAAAAAAATAATAAAGCATTTTGGAATCACCTTAATGATGAAGTCAATGCTAATTTAAAAATACCTGAAGACAGTTTTTCTTAGCTAGAAGAGTATGTATGAATAGCCCTACCACGAAATTCCCTAATAGTAGCGTGTTATATTCCAGGTAAGTGATAGATTGTTGATCAAGGTATATTGAAAAGATTATTAAGAAAATAGCCTCTCATCTGTTAATGCTGCGTGGGCAGATAACTTACGATGTCTGTCTTGGTGTAATTGAATTTTTTGTAACAGTTATAGTATATTAATTTACATAAACTGTTGATTATTGCCCGCAGGGTGCGCCACCTCTTATGTTAATTTACGGTCACGGTGAGTTTTACGCTGCGTTTATGAAATAGTGCGAGAAAATAATCATTTTAACATGGCTGGTTGACATGAGGCTACTTTTTGGACTAACTTAGTAACGTATAGTTTAATATTTTTTCAAACAAATTCTTTCCAAAACCGAATCCATAAGATCGCACGAGACGACGTGTCTATTCAACGGAATCATTTAAAAAATCTATTCTCAACGGATGTTACAGTGATTGTCAAGCTGTGCAAATATTTTTCAAGAATTTCTAAGCTTATTTAAAGACACATCATTATTTTTAACATCTGATGTGGAACTAAAATAAATGCTTATACCGATTAGTGACATACTAAAAAAGGGCGATATAAGGAGCACCCATAACCGACGAGCATGTATGCGTAGATGTATGAATGTAGAAGAAGCGAGAGAGGTGTGCCAGGATCGTGTCAAATATAAATCTCGGCCTACCCCTTTGGGTTACGGGTGTAAGCGCATGTATATACTAAATGCTAATTTAGAATTAAGTTTGTTTACTGAAAATCGAATGTTATTAGGTTACCAAAGAAACAAAAAAAAAATGCGCTCACGCCCGTAACCCAGAGGATAGGCAGAGATCATGGATTTCCATTTGGCGCGATCCTGGCACACCTCTCTCGCTTCTTCTACATTCATACATCTACGTATACATGCTCGTCGGTTGTGGGTGCTCCTTATATCGGCCTTTTTTAGTAAGCCAAACAAAAAAATACTTCTGTAATAAACTCCTACAGAAATTGACAAGCACTGCCTTAAACGAAATTAATTAAAGAATGTTTTAAACCCGTGGCATGTGGCTTCGGAACTATTTGTAAGGCTGCGTACTCACTGAGTTCGAGATAATATTCAAATGCAATGGTAATAAGGCACGTTAACCATAAACCTCACTCTTTTCGATAACCTTTGTATATTCTTTGTGCATTTTCATTAATAAATCAGTACGACCACTTAGTGGATGATAATTAACTGCTCTAAGGGATAACCTACTATCATCCACTGATTTCATTGGTTAGCTCTTCGTAATTCAGACTATCTTTCTTTGGGATTCCATTCTTGAGGCATTAGAAAAATATATCTTATAAGATTTTATTTTGTTGCTTTGTGTGTGACCTTTTGAAGACTTTTATGTTGTTATTCTTGAGTATTGGTGGGCTCGTAGACTCGTCCTATGACAAATAATCTTATAAACTCTGTATATAAATTTTATTTAATTTCGATTTATGTCTATCCGATTTAGGTGAACGTTGAGAACATTGCCTTCTTCATTTGTTTATTAATATAAATATACTAACGTTCTACACGTTATCCATATAGATATCCATAGATGTTTACTAAAAAAACACAATTCAAGTGGAAAGGCCCGACAATAGTTCAAAAATAAATAAAAAATCAACAATAATTAACCCTTGAATCTCAACAACAAAATATAAAATTGAACTGTTCCAAATTCAAAGAATCATGTTGATCACGCGTGTTGCATGTTGAGCATGTTGTTCACGCGAACCTATAAGATTTTCCCCTAACAAATATCGTCTAAAGCGTCTAAACAAGTTTTCAAACATTAAACTCAACTTCCTAAAAAAAAAAGGAAAAAAATCAGTTAAGCCATATAAATAAAAAAGAACAAACTGCATACAATCTTCCTCACTGCTAGCTCTTGCAACAGATTTGTTAGTACGTCTAGGCGATTTTTATTAAGGCGGTATATGTAATACAGGAACATTAACAGTGGTAGAGCCCGCAACAACAACATCTGTTGCACGAATGGGCCGGCTCGACCGGTGACATACCACGACCTCACAGAGAACAGGCGTGAAACAGAAGTACTCTGCGTTTCGCCTGATGAGTGAGGTGCCAGATACCTAATTTCAGTCCTCTTCTCTTTCCCACCCTTTCCTTTAGATTAGATTGGATGGGAACGGGAAGAGGATTGGACGGTGAGGGGGTTAACGGGGAAAGGGGTTATCCTTTTTCCTATCTCTCCTCTTCTGTCCATTAAAGGTAGGCAACGCATCTGCAACACATTTGCTAGTTGCGGATGTCTATGGGTAGCGCTCACTTAACACCAGGTGATCCGCTAGCTCGTTTGCCGCCTTCTAACATAATAAAATACAGGAACATAATTTATTCACCTTCCTTTGGTGTAGTAGATTTCACTCTAATCACTTAATCTCTGATTTTACAGTTACGGTGCTCGTATCTTGATATCAGATAAGATTACAACAAACCCGTAAGTTCTGAACTATAAAATACTTATAGATTTAATCAAGAGCATTTCAAAACACTTGTCGCATACATCGGTGACATTAGGAAATTTTATAGTCGAAAATTCACGGTAAAAACGATATATTTTCAAATCATATGAAATTTTACTGAGATAACTTTGTTCTATAAGGAATAGAATAAATGATGCTCTCGTTCCTATCAAAGCCTTAATGGTACATAAAAGCAGGGAATTAACTAGATTCATAGCCAACATTTTTGATTTTTAAATACCAGAACTGCTTTGTTACAGTTACGTACTTTAACCTCAGACGTAATCTCTAATCAACACAGGGTTAACTATATTATTTTTTAATTGTTTATTGATACTATAATAACTAATATAAAGAGAAAAGGTTTGTTCGTTTGTAGGAAACTACTGAGCTGAATTTAATAACTATTTCATCACTAGAAAGCTATATTATCTGTGCTTTAAAGCTGTTTTTAGTTTTAAAGTAGCAATAGACCGGACACATTGCTCGCAGAACTGAGGCGGTGAAGTGCTGGAAGAACAGTCACGTTCAGATCGACGCAGCGTATGTGGTACCAGAAGACCGTTGATCTGGTCATAGTTGTGAGAGTCCGCTGGAGCAGGGTATTGATCTTTGTGTCGATTAATGTGGGAGGCATACGTCCGGCAGTGGACGCTGATAGGAAGGAAAGTAAGCTATATTATCCTGCAATATTGATGATTAAGGCACCAATAATAGTGCTAGGGTAGATATGTGAATGTAAGAAAGACTTGTTGTGTGGAAAAAGTGACTCAAATATCGTACCTCGTTACTGGTTACTAATTTTAAGGTTTTCCTTAAAGCTATTATTTCTTACGAAATTATTTGAAGTGGGTACTTCAAATAATTTCGTAAGAAAGTTCGCATTTACGATAATTTCCGAAGGGAATAATGTAATGGTTGTTTAAACGGGTTCCAACAGGAAAAACTCGGCTACACCGAGATAGAGCATCCGTGACAGATTGCAGCCGATGCGACCTCTGCCGGCTGCGCGCTGCTTGCAACACATTTACCATTAAATCATTGTTCTATGGACTTTTATTATATTTTAAAATTATGAATTTAGACTTCATTCCCTTATAGCATTTGCTACTTTACTTAAAAAAAGTTGCCAACGCACGCATAACTCTTCAATGGTGATTTAATATCTGGTAACACTATCGTCTGTCGCCTTGTACTATCTTAAGATGACATATATCTCTATATATTTAGGAGGTTTATATTATTAACAAACTTATTCTTTACTTGTATAAGGTTTGTAAAAAACAGGATTCTTACCAAGATCAGACTGAGTCGTGACCATGACGATGACAACTATGCCGAAATCTCGAGAACTCAAAAAGGAAAGAGTCCCATTTCTTACAAAGACCAAGAAAGTTTAAAGTTCTTTCTCGAAATTCTTAAACTATTCAAAACAGCCCCCGATTTTGTAATATCATGATAGAATCTTCTGATAGCCTCTCGCTCCTGTGCTTATCCATAAAAAACACAATTATATAAGGATTGACATTGTTCGTGAATGAAACAATAAGAACCTTTACAGCCGACGGTGAGCCAACTAAGATTTCGTGGCCAGGCGCTTTGTGGCTGAAGTTTTTTTTTATTTTTAATCATATTATTTTATGATTTTGGCGCTCCGCCCAGGTGCCCCGGTTTGCCAACCCCTGAACCCGGGGTTCACAACAGACACTACTTATACAAATAAATGCATACTATTTGTTTATTTGCATATATCATCTATATAATATGACTAATGAATATAGTATTGTTTCCTGCCTTGTATGCAAGGTGAGACGTCAGTGTGATGTCATATTCCACAAGAGTCACATGTCATTTTGCACGCATAGTACATGACGTTAAATCTCCACACGTATACATTTTAACGGTCATGGTTCGTTGCCGACTTTACAGGTAGGAGTACGTTTATTTCTTGGTAGTTATTTAAATAATGGCGATAAATTTTTCTTACATATTTGTTAAGTTAAATAGGTTAGAATTAAACAATTATAGTTAAAAAGTAACCAACGAAGCTGTATATTTTAACCGTTATCTATTCTTATCAAAAAATGAACCTGAATGGGGGAGCTGTACGTATCCATTGCCGCCCAGGTTTTAATGTTTATAAGTCGTAAATTAAATAAAGATCCGAAGTTCGTCGGAAAACATTTTAATTACGTCATTAGGATAGTGAACAGGGCTCTTTATCGTTAATGACCCGGATAAAGCCGACTTCATTACAGTTAACTGGCCATTACTTTGATAATGTTTAGAACAGTAATTATTTTGTAGTGTGGTGTGGTTTTCCTTAGACACTATTATTGCCTCCTTTTCAATATATACCCTTCATTTCCACTGGATGAGCCACCTGCTAAGAGGGTCGTAGCGCCAAAAGTATTTCTCGGTATCCCGGTTGGCTGCTTCCCCACGTGCCGGTGGATGGACGCTGTGGAACTGGAGCTTCTTTATCTTCCTTTTTCGTTGATAAATGTAGTATGAGAGATCAATAACACTCCTAAGCTCGTTTCTCTTTATATTTAGGACGGTATAGGTTCGATATACTTCTATGTTGAGTACTACGGCCATCATGTATTATAATTTTCGGTTGTACATACAACCGAAGCGCAGCCTATGAAACGAACATACATACATATGTATGTTCGTTTCATAGGCTGCCTGTAGTCTAAACAGCTTGACTGATTTTGAAGAGTGAGGTGTTATTAGATTGGAACGCTTGCCAGGAGTGATATAGGTAAATGATGATGATTTTTTTTCCACACAGTAGCTACCGATCGAGCCGTTGCTCGACTCGGGCACCCTCGAATCGGAATGTTAAGCGCGTATTGAGTGATAGCCCAAGCCGAGGTCCCCTTTCGAGGTCCCCTGAGCCCAGTGAGCTCGGCGGGCTCCCAATCCGCTAACAACCAAAAAGTAGAGGACCGAGCCGCCACAGTTGAAACAGTTAAAAGTGTTACCATGCGATTGAAATTATTGTTGAGACGTAATTGTGCAAAAATTATCAAATCCCAGGACTGTCCGAGAAACTGGCAATAGTTTGGCATCGCAGTGGCCGCTCGCTATCCTCTGGCAGCAAAATGAAAAAGTGGCGGCTCTCATAAATTACCCGCGGCCGGTGGGGAGGGTGGGGCGAGTGCGGCTGCGCCGTGACGCGTCATTGTGCCGGAGTCACGAAACTAGCGCAGGGGTCACGCTGTAGAGATGCAGATAGTCTAGGAGACCGAACTAATATACATTAAAGAGAGCACTATCTAATATATGTCCTTGGATAATCCACCATGTAAATCATTAAGCCAGCCGCTTGGAAAGTGTAACTTAAGACCGTAATTTCATATTGTTTATTCTTCTGTCTTAGGATGATCGGTCTCCAACGGTATGCTCAGACTGTTACGAGTAAGGGTCCTTCAAGAAAAGAGCTTATACCTTCACTAAAGGCCGCAGTGTATCTACAGCTCTTCTCTTAATCATTCAACATCAGACAAGCAGCTGCTCGTGCGTCCTCTTCTCCTATAAAAAATGTTTGATTATGAATACTAGTTCAACTCACAGGATCTGCTTACGCCAGTAAATAACCAGACTCCTTGCCTATCTAACCGCACCCGCGCCTCGCGGACGGGTCGATCTAGTGGCGTGCCCCGGCGTCGTTTGTCGGCCCCGATTTATTGTGCGCGATCAGCTGATACCGCACGGCCGCTATCCAACGCTGTCGATCGCTAAACACCAACCTCTCGTAATTGCTACACGCTAGATGAGAGACTTTCACACCTGCGTCTGCTTCATGCAGAGTTTATTTGTTAACCCTAGAGGTCCTGCACTGAATTACTTTATCTATAGGTCTATATATATTACGGGCCTAGAGACTTGAAATTTTGCACAGAGATTTCTGTTATTAAATGTAATTTAGCCTCAAATCTATATGATTAATCATATTAAATAGGGTTCAGCTTAGACTGGACAACGGTTGGTTAAATTAATAAATAATTAAACCTTCGTTTAAATAAATATGAACGTTACTATGTTTGTCTGTGCGTTCTTAAACCATCTATCTGATTGTGATAGAACTTTGTAGAGTTATTCTTGCTGCGTCCAGGAAAGATGCTGGTACCGATTTTTTTAAACACCAAAAACACGCTGAAATACACTTTAAAAACCGAACAGGTATTATACGGACCATTGCAACGGTTTTGTCTCTGACCACACTGGTTAAAGAAGTCTTAAGTACAAGCAATTATTCCCGAGTATTGTTACATTGGTTTGATATTTGAAATCACTGTCACGATGTCCAGGTTCACTCACATTGTTGCAACAAAGAGTACAATTAATTTAACATTTCAGTACCGTCCGACTTGCACATACAGTTATTGTACGACAAAACAAATCTCACAGATAAGAACATCTTAGGTCAGATGTGGTAAGACTAGGGCCCGCTATTGCGGTTTATTATACAAGTATGCTAATTATGTAACTCTAGGCACGTGTTCTTTTTTATTGTTTTATTATTATTGTGAAGAAGGGGGACGAATGGGAGAAGGAAATATCATTTTTCCTGTCTATCCCTTCCTATTTAATGTAGGCATATTTGCAACTCATTTGCTTGTTGCGGATGGCTAGTCACTTAATATCAGGGTTCACCTGCTCGTTAGACACCGTTTTCCGTAAAAAAGAAGTGCAGCCAGTTATCTATTTTTTTGGAGTTATTCGTCTGTCAATTCATTGAAGAAGTGCTTACGTACAATGTTTCTTAATTCAATTGCTGGTCATTTAATTTAAATAAATGCCCAAAATAATCGTATGGTTTTTGTTCCTCCAAAAATATATAAGGTATGTATTTATTGTTTTGTATTTTGGGTATCGCTAGGACTGTCCTCAAGGCGAAAAGTTTGGCGACCTCTGTCTTAGACCATAAAAGATTAGCGTCGTTCGCAAGTAACATTGTGGTCGTAAAGCGTGGCGATGTGGGCGGTTGGCGAGGCGGGGTCTTGGTGTACCTTTAGCGCTATTGGCCGCTCCGACTTTATGACCACCCCTCTCCGAACAATAGTCGTGAAGGTAAACAATGGTGAACGTGACACCGCTTGGCTTCTATGAGTTTTTGCTTCACCCGGTCGTAAGAAAGTAAGATTAATACACTTTAATTTGTCACAGGATCTCTGGTTTATTACTTAGTTGCTTTATAAACGTACCACCGTTTAAGTTCTTTTAAAATGTTATATTGACTTTGTCAATTAAGACCATTTAAAACAATTAGGCATCTATAAAGTTTGTAAAGAAACTGCACTCTTGACAATCTTACCATTATCCCAATTTGTCCGTTCATGAAAGCTCACAGCGATAATTTAAATTTTTTTTTTAAATATATTTATTGAATAATTGTTGAAACATTCATATGTGTTTATTTGGCGAAATGAAATGTAACCGGAAAACATTAATTTTCTAATAGAAGGTGGCAAACGAGCGAGATGTCCATCGCAATCGACCCACCCATAGGCATCTACGCCAATGAGTTCTAGATGGGTTGCTGACCTTTTATGGACAGAGGATGGTACAAACAGAAAAAAAGATATTTCCTTTTCCTATTTATCCTCCTCTCCGGTCAAATCCTCCTCCTCCTCGGTTAAATCCTTTCCTTATTAGAAAAGGATGGGAAGGGGAAAAGACATAGAATTAGGCCTCCGGCACCTCACTCGTCGGATGAAATGCAGAATACCTTCTTCTACTTCAAGGCTGTCTTCTGTGAGGTCGTGGAATTTAATCGGTCAAGCCGTTCACATTCGTGCAACAGATGTTACTTTACGGACTCTACTAGATAACATACCTCCAGATAGATGGGGCATCCGAGACCCAACAGTGAAGCCACATTAAGTCACCAATTGGCGACTACGTAAAATCTAGCTCAGTCATTCGTTTCCCGCCACTTGAATGGAAAATTTCCGTATTTGTAATTTAAAAAATGACGGTTTGTGCTATAAAATTCTGTAAATACTATCTTAAAGGAAGATAATTGTACGAACATGACATACCAAGTATTTAATGCTGTGATTTTAAACAGAACTAAATATAAAATTATAACGATAACAATGCGACGACATAACATGTTATAAGTGTTGTCAACTACATTACAGAATTATATTAACCCTAAAATAATATCAAATATTAAAGTCTACAGATTAAAAAAGTGTTGTTAAAATATGTTTAATATACTTTAATTTTGATTAACATTTGTATTTATTTATGTAAACGCCGGTGAACGTGTTAAAATCGAGCTTCACTTTTGAAGTATCTGGTGGTATCTATGACTTTATTGATGAAAGAACGTAACCCACTGTCCTTAAATGACCCTCTAAAGTCCACCGATAGGTTCCATCCACTTGTTCAGGTTAACACTGATTTTGTTGCAGCAACCAAATACAAGCAAGTCGAGGAGGTAATCTCGAAACTTCCTTCTCATTACTAACTAGCCCTTATCTTAATGAGGGTCTCACGTAAAAGCGATAATGGTAAATTGGCACAATATTCAGCTCGTGACGCCGAGGTTGAAGGCTGGCCGATAGCGATGCATCGATACATCGACTTAATTGCATCGATATATCGAGTAGTCGAATCGATATATTCGAGCAATCGTATCGATTCCGGTCACAGCTCGACGGGCACGACGTGCGTTCATTATTCGCTGAAGTAATGCCTCGATAACGCCCTGATTTGTGCGGGTTACTTAAGTTATAGCGTGACAAGAGTACCGTGTTCCCTTCCTTTATACTAATTGCAACTATTTGTTGTCACTTTGTCCATGTTGCCAGTTGTCAGTTACGTGTTGCCAGATAAACGGAGGTGATGTGGTCGATTTGTGTCAGATTGTGTTGTTTAAAATTATCTTCTGTGCGTTCTGTCTTCTTGTTATATTTGAGAATTGAAACTCTAGCTTGTTTTTATCATTAGAAATTTCATAATACTGTTTTTCTATGTTTTACATTTTTAACAGCTTTTTTATTTGTTTGTAATTGACAGATAAAAAGATAGTATTTTGTCTTAAACTAAATGTCGCAGGTGCATTATATCGGAATAAAGTTTGCAGGAAATTCGAAAATGTTTGTTTCTTCTTGAAAATAAGTCATTACAAACTATTATTGTTATTATTTTTATAGCAGAAGGTGGCAAATGCGCAAACAGTTCGTCGCATATTAAGAGACTCGTAGCCATCTACAACAAGCTAATGATTTGCACTTCAATGGACAGAGGAGAGGATAAACAAAGAAAAGGATATTTCCTTTTTCTACCTCTCCCTCGTCAAATCTTCTTCCCCTTTCCATTCTTTCCGTATTAGAAATGATAGGAAGGGGAGAAACTAGGATCACGCCTCCCTCACTTATAAGAGAAACGCACAATACTTCTACACCTTCTATGAGGTCATGGTATTTCACCGGTTGAGCCGGTCCTTTCGTGCTACAGATGTTGTTGTTGTTGTGGGACTCTACCACTGTTAAAACTTAGCGCGTTGTTACATTAGGAGAGCTGTTGCCCTACCTATTACCTCCGTGTTTCAGATTCTTATTTAAAGTCGGATTATAATGACGTATACGATTTTAGTTTATTATGATGTTTTTGTATTGTCATCTCATATCGCGATGAATAGTCGGTAAGACATAAACAATATAATAACGGGTTTAGGATGCTACTAAGGTTACCACGATTTTGTAGTGCGACTGTCGTGTTTATGGACATGCGTACTGGCTTCAAGACTATCGTACGCAGAAGAACATCATCCCTGATGCACCGCCTGACAACTTGTGGTGACACTAATGGTCTACTAAGCACCTTGTAGATGGAGCTCACCATTCTAGCGGCACTGGGTAGTTCATAATAAACAGATTTATTACTATTACTACTTCAGTGATGTGACAGGAATTTAAGTCCAAACAACCAAAAACGATTGCCTTCTGTGTCATAAACAAATATTGTTAAAAACACATGCAACCACCATTCGAATTCATATTCGAACCTACAACACGTACTACGGCATCTCGGCCTCTATCGTCTTGCATCACTTCGAATTAAAACAACCACAAATCTCGTGACAGGTCTCAATCGTAGATGTGACAAATTGATATAACCGTAAAGTATCGTGTGATCCCGCCTTTATCCCGTACAGAGCACGACGCGGCGCATTAAGGCCCGTTAATATGCGTCCGGGGTACGCGATCATCTCACTGGCGGTCCCGGGTTCATTCCGATCACGTACGTAATTGTGACCGCATCTCTGACCGTACTTTCTAAAACCTAGAAAAACTTGTCATCGCCAGATGAATATAGAATTCGCGCCACGTAATTTGACAGACAGACAGACAACAATAGAGTAGAGATCACAATATTAGTTAATTTTTATAAATATTTTATAGAAGAAGGTGGCAAACGAGCAATCTGTTGACCCCACTTTGAAGGACCGCAACCCAACAAGCTAATGAGTTGCAGATGCGTTGATCTTTAATCGACAGTGGATGGGTTAGACAGCATATTTCCATTTCCTATCTGTTTCCTCTCCTGTCAAATTCTCTTCACTTCCCATTTTATAAAGATATAGGAAGGGGAAAATACTAAAATAAGGCCTCCGCCACTTCACTCATTAGACAAAACGTAGAATAGTTCTGATTCACGCCATTCTACAGATGTTATCACTCGTTACAGATATTCTAAGTAAATTTTGCAGCTTCATATTTTTTACATTTTTTTTTATGGGAGTAGGCGGCAAACGATCTAGCGGATCACCTGGTGTTAAGTGAGCGCTACCCATAGACATCCGCAACAAGCACATGTGTTGCAGATGCGTTGCCTACCTTTAAAGGACAGAGGAGTCTATGCCAGACAGGAAAAAGGATATTTCCATTTCCCCGTTAACCCCCTCCCCGTCCAATCCTCTTCCCGTTCCCATCCTCTCCTCTCCATCCCACCCTTGGGAAGGGGAAGAGGACTGAAATTAGGCCTCCGGCACCTCACTCATCAGATGAAACGCATAATTATACTCTTGATTCACGCCTGTCTTCTGGTTGTGGTATTTCACCAGTCGAGCCGGCCCATTCGTGCAACAGGTAGGCTCCACCACTGTTAAAACTCAATCCTCTAAACATTCTTTGCAATTGTTTTTTGTTCTGTAATAACTATTTGGAGAATATGTTTGGTGAGATATAAAGATATTGTACCAATCGATTTACTCCTTTTAAGGTATGAAACAAACTGTGAAATAAATTGGATCGGAACATTACAGTCGTGCCCTTATCCGGGAAGAAATATAGCGGCCAGATTCAATTCGTCCGTCGACGAGAGCGGACGTAAGCTTGTGCCCAGATGATCATTAAATTATTACCTCAATTAATAATGATTCTCCGCTAACTTTAATTGGTCAGTTGCAGTCTCACGACTCGAAGGGTTTTAAGACTGTAACGGATAGCGATTACCGAGGACGGAATAAAATTTCTGATAGAAGGAACTTAACTTATGTTTAGTGATTTGTGACCATAGACCTCTGAAACGTGTAAGCATATCGCCCTTATTTTTATTTGAGAAGGTAATAATACTACTCTACTCTGCCTACCCCTCTGGGTTACAGGTGTGAGCGCATATTTATTTATTTTATTTTAAAGTAACAACCCACCAGCAAGCAAACCACCTTCAACTATCCACATGAATATCTGCACTGACAAAAGAATTTCAAGTATTTTGTCGCCTTTTATATAAAAAGGGGCATAGGTAAAAGAAAGAGGGGGATGATAAGATTTATGAACTTCCCTCTGTGTCCCTTTGAGGTCGCAGTTCTTCATAAACTCAATAGTATAAAGTTCCTCCTGATCTTCCCGCCGGTACTGCGAGGGCGTGATGCTTGAGACAGTTGGTGCTACTGGTTCTATCACTGTTATAATTTTTACTACTACAAGTAAAAATCCTTTTATAACGATCAGCTCATCGCTTACAGATAAATCTCCGACGAACGCATTTCAAGCTGATGCATCGCGAACTCTCAACGGAGATGGATGTGTTTCCTAACGCGGGCGTGGACCGCCCGCAGCTCACAGTGCGCACACAGCTTTATTGATCGACGCGGACCTATAATTGAGTACGTTCGGTCCGTTTAGACGCGGCGTTCGTTTACGTCCGTTTTATTTGGTACCGGACAGACACTCGTGACCGTTTCGTTGCGTTTAATATTTAATCTCACCGTTGGTTACTAATAAACAATTGTATCTGTTGTAATTATTAATAGAAACGTTGTTAATTATAATTGAATCGTGACGTTAAATAACAATAAGGAAGTGCTTGAGATGCCCCGGAATAAATTGAGATAGAGGTGTAATAAAAGTTTTGGTATGTCGATTCTGTTTAACATAGATAAAAACGCAAGGTACGTTTTTTTCTAGAAGATTGGCAACGCTCTTGGTATTGTGGTTATTTATGGGAGATCCTTAAGAAGTATGTTAGGCGTGACGTTGAATAATACGATTAAAAATAGCGTTATAAGGGAAAAGTGTGGCTTAAAAGAGGATGTTGTGACTAGAATTGACTAAGGTGTGCTTCGGTGGTTCGGCATGTTGTAAGGATGAATGAAGAGAGAGTAACGAAACAAATCCATGTTGCAAAAGTGAGTGGCGGCGTTGATCGGGGACGTCCTAGGAGAACTTATATCGATCAGATTAGTAACATACTAAAGAAGGGCGATAAAAGGAGTACCCGTAACCGACGAGCTTGTATACGTAGATGTATGGACGTAGAAGAAGCAAGAGAGGTGTGCCAGGATCGCGCCAAAAGGACCTCCATAATCTCTGCACACCCCTCTGGATTAGAGGCGTGAGCGTATATTTTTATTTTTATTATTTTTACGTTGTTTCTTTGTTGATGTTGTTGTAAAATGTTCATTATATTAAACACCATGAAAAAAAAAGACATAAAATCATTGACGCCCGTAACTCAGAGGGGTGGGCAGAAATTGTGTATTTAGCACGGTTACGAGATACCATCGGGGAATGAATGTTCAGTACACTCTAAAAAGTCAATCAAAAATAATTTTCTAGACCTTGTAAATGCTCCTTAAGATTTGACGTGAGTGTACTTAAATAAGAAGTTTGGCAATGAAAGTATTTAATAGCCGTGTGAATTTCCTGATTACAAAGTCCCAGGATGTGATTTTGTGTACCGGGTCCTTCGTATTGCAATTCCAATTCGTTGTAGGCAACTACACTTTATTATATATATTTATATATCATTCTTTATGCACGAACATTGGTTATTTGTTGTTCTAAATTCAGAAGTGGGATTCTAAGTATGTTAATTATATTTGGACAGTGTTCTTGTTGTGATAAGCGATACAGATTTCTTTGTGTGGGTGTTTTGACAGCGCTTGCTAAATATTTGTGAACGGAGAGAAAGTGCCCGCTGTGCCGATCTACTGTGAGTTGGCGGTCCAACTTTGACAGGTAAGATAGCGATGTAGTGATAGAAGGAGCGCATTTAATATTATAACATATGCCCTTTGGGTTTTTTTAAACGAAATTATTTATGCTGCTAAAGGTAAAATATTTCTTTATACAAACTTTCATCCCCTATTTTAGACCATAAGGGATTGAATTTAAGAAACTTCTTTTAAGTGTTCACTTACGTAATAACAGAAATCTTTGTGCAAATTTTCAAGTCTATATGCCCAGTAGGGGCTGTGCATTATATAACTCAGTTAGTTACTTCGTTTAAACATATCTACAATGAGATTTCATCATTAGCAACTAGCACAATTCATTATGTACTGAGCTATCTCTATCCGATCCGTGGAATCAGCGATCTTTATCGTGATGACCCAAAACATCGCCGGTCTAACAACGATGTCGGACAAAGAGTACAACAATAAACCAGCATTAGTCTGTACTTTTAAATTCTTATCAGCGTCTCGATCGCTAGGCCAAATTACAAAGGGGGCTGTGCGGCGCGCACGTAATTATCTGTAGGTACAGCGGTGGATACAATGGTCAATCATAAGATGACCCGTGACCCGTGGCACTGACGTCGAGCACCGGGTATACAGGCGGTAGTAGTAACTTTTGGAATTATAGTAAAAGGTAATAAATCATCTAAAACTAAAGTTTCCTGGGATGACCAGAGACAAGAAGATAGGAGCAAATAAATACAGAGTACATCAAAGTTCCTTCACACCAGATTTGGTTGAAACAACCGCTGAACCTAACCGCACGCAGCGTTTATAGCGTTCTAAGCCTTGCCTTTTGGAAACAAAACGGCCCATACGGGAAACAGTATACTAGAATAATAATAAAACAATATATCTTTATTGCTAAGCTTTCCATATTCTACCGTTCAATTTAAGACAGAATGCAAGGAAACAGCAGATCATAATTCTGTTATCTTAATTAAGAACAGTATAGCTACATTTCTGAAATAACAAACAAGCTATTTGATTCTTCGTTCATTATGCGTTGAGAATTTAGAATCCTGTTTAATATTCCATTGTGATGTCTTCAAGTGTGTATAGGCTACGACTAAACTAGTTCGTGTTGTCTTTACATCAGATCACCCCTAAACTCATGAAATTTTCATTCAGCACTTGCTTGAATTTGTCGAATCCTGGTTTCAATGGACGTCCATTGTCTAATAATGATGGTGCTTTATTGTTTTTACTTAATCGCACTTCAGCAGATTCATACAAACTAATGTAATGTGGCAATCTGCATCCCTGTGGCTATATTTTTACCTATGTAGGTGTTTACCTATGTATGTACAACCGTTATTCTTGCATCTTCAGAAAATATAACCAATATCTTTTAAATCTTTAACATCGACGGTTGGAAACAAAACATTGTTGTTATACAACTGATGTAATCAGTTGTTCGAACATAGCTCTTATCGTTTGACGGACAGACAAACGGAGAGAATTAAAGTACTTGTTGTGTTGCACAATGATGTGGGTAGTTGATAATCAACTCTAGTGACCGCGATTGTTCGTGAACATTTAAAGGAAGGACCACAGGTGGTATAGTTTTTTATGGTCATCTGGTTAATATAAAAATGATAGGATTAGTAATAGCGTTATAAGGAAAAGGGTATGGCTTAAAAAGGGATATTGTGACTATAATTGAGAAAGGCATACTTCGGTAGTTCGGGCATATTGAAAGGATGAATGAAGGGACAATAACGAAACAAATTAATGTTGCAAAAGTAAGATCAGAGTAATGGCTTACTAAAAAAGGACGATATCAGGAGTACTCGTAACCAACGAGCTTTTATACGTACATGTATGGGTATAGAAAAAAAGAGTGGGGTGTACCAGAATTGCGTCAAATGGAAATCAATGATCTCTGCCTATCCCTCGGGGTTACGGGCGTGATTTATTTATTTATTTATATTTATATATTTATTTGTGGCGTTGATATCTCTTACTGTTTGTATAATATACTGTACACACTATACAAAACTATTTATTACAATCGCTTAAGGCTCGGGCCTCAATGAGATCACAATAGTTGACAAAAAGTGAGTTCCCTTCCTTTGACTAGTGCAAATAGACTCTGTTATCTGTTTTGTATTCATGCATTTTCGGTAAACCGGAAAAGTGAGCGAGAACAAGGTGATATAATGATATGAAATCCTAAACAAAACAAAATCTAAATACGTTTGTTTGTTACGCTTTAATTCCTTAGATATTCAACCGATCATCGTGAAATTTTGCACACATATGTCAGGGGTACAGAAAATGACATGGGGTTACCTTCTATCCAGAAAATAAAACAGTTCCCGAGGTACATTAACCTTCATTTACAATATCGGTTGCCATGGTAATGTTTTATGTTTTGACAGAAACAACTTTTTGACACATATAATATAATTCGAACTTATACGAGGAATCATCTTACAAAATTTTCCAGCGTTGAAAATTGTTGAGAAACTAACGTTAGTCGCGGTAGTAGAACGCGGGCGACGGTTAGTCGTGTTATAAATTTGACAGTAATGCGGCTAACCATTATGATTTTTAAAAGAGTCGAGGGCCCATTTTGACATTATTTCCGCCCAGCATCTGTGACATAATGCAACGGATGCAATATTAAATTGCAGTAAATTACCCTTAGAGGACCCTCGCTAACAGACTACGTATGAAAGATAATAAATTACGATCAAAAGTAAGTACAATATACAACTTTCACCGTTCACCGTAACTCATCTTAGCGGCGGGCGGTTATTAAACGCGGCGTTTCGGCCGCTAAGTGGTCAGGTGAGGCTGATTTATTGCGCCCTTTATCGTCAGATATCGACCGAGAGCCGTTAACGTGTCACAATTGAATATTTATTATAATTTAGGGTACCGTTGCGACCTCGAGGTCGGTTGGTACGCTACGATGATGCCGGAAATAAAGAAAAGTCGAAGAATGAATGACAAAATTATCACTACAATGTTATCTTATACACCTTATTATTATATATGTCATCGGCTGATTGTAACTTTATAATTTGACTCAGTTTATAATTTGACTAAGGATATTATAATCTGTCAGCAAACTAGTAATAACAAGTAATATTTTGCTTGCGATATCACGTTAAAGTTTAATTTGAAATGGAAGATAAGATAGGGTAGGTTAGGTTCGACATCACATAGTAATATATGAAAAAACCGATCAAGTGCGAGTCCTAATCGCGCTCGAAGGGTTCCGTACCATTATCTATATAAAATCACGTTTGTTGTATAGGAGCCCAATTAAATATATATTTCATTTCGTTTTATAGTATTTGATGTTGTAGCCGCAATATAAATACATCATATGTGAAAATTTCAACTGCCCTACTATCACGGTTCATGAGATATAGCTGACAGACTGACAGTGGAGCTACAGTAATAGCCTTTTGGGTACGGAACCCTAAAAATTATATCTTTTCAGTCCGATTATAAACTGACGAAGATCACAATCGCTGGGTGAAATTACTTGGGATTAGCGCTATTTTCATACTAATAAGAAAAGAAAATATAAGCATATTACTTAATGTTTGCCAAAATACTTTCCACGTATTTTATTACTCTTCGGTACCTCACGGACGGCGATAGCAAAGGTAAACAGGCGATGTGTGGCGGTGAACAGTTATATTAATAAGCTCCCAGGGCTCGCTCAGCACTTGTCGGCGATCAATTAACAGATAATGTCAGGTAATTAAGCTGGAGGCGGCTTTACACTGAGGCACCATACGCTGATATCTTGGCGGACTTTGAGCGTTATATTCAGTACAATCGCTGTGATACCTGTGATAGATTTAGAGGATATATTAGGAGACTGACGGGCAGACAGACAGACGGATGGACAGCGGAGTCTTAGTAATGTATCTTGTTTTCCAAAACCAAGACATTTATTCCATTTTTTTATAAGATCAGGAGGCAATCGAGCTACGGGTCGCTGTGAACACCGACCGCATGAACATTTGTAACACCAGGGAAATTCCAGAGGTGTTGCCGGCCTAGGAAGGAGTACGGTCTCTTCTTAAAATACCCTAAAATCATTCCACAATGAAAAAAATCATATCCAATACAATGACTATTGTCCACTTTAAGTTCGATCTTATGCTGATTTCTGGCACTAACGCGGTAATATGACATTTACCTCCGCGGCAGCCTTCATTTGGTGGCCTGTGTCTTCGGGAAGCAGCATCTCTCGTACTCCGTACATATGGAGCAATTGAAGAGCGTCTGAAAAAAATTATTGGTTTACAAGGAAAATTAGAATAAATAATAATAATAATAAATCAGCCTTTTTCTAGAATGTTCCCCACTGCAGGGGCACAGGCCTCCTCTCCGAGAGAGGGAAGGGGCCGTAATCCATCACGCTGGCCCAGTGCGGGTTGGTGGATGTCACATGTCTTTGAATTTATTGGTTCTAAGACATGCCGGTTTCCTCACGATGTTTTCCTTCACCGTTTCAAAATTAGAATCTTACCAAAAATGATAGATGTAGAAAAACTTTGGTTCTTTATCTGTACGGATGTGGTGTGCCTAGTTATCGACTCCTGGGTTAATGAAGTGGCCCCTGGTATCAGATAGCCGATTGTTTTACAGAGCGGCCCCATTCATTATATTGTTTAATTGCAAGTCCGTGTGCCCGTAGGCCACCGGCCATATTGACATTTGTAGAAACACTAAACAGACTTTGGAAAAGTAATGAAATTTGAGAAAGTAAATCGATAGGAATTACTGAAAATAAAATCAAGTTTGAAAAGCCTTATTATTTATCAGCTGCACTAGGTGTCGACCCCGGTTTTGCTCGCTTTTCTTGGGATAAACGGTTGTTCCATATATTGTTCTACATACTAGATAATCTGTGCGAAATTTCATGGTTGGTTGAGTCATTAAGATGTCAAAGTGTAACAAAAAACCTTATTTACATTTGTGTTTAAAATAAGTTAGGTTTCTATGCTACTTTTAATAGAATTTTTAATCCTATTTATTTCAAATAATGATGGAAAGTGTACCGTCAATGTTGATTTAGAATTCTTTAATAATTGATTGTTTTTGGCACTTTACGATCTTGTTAAGAATCTTAATAAATATTTTATTAATAACATAAAAAAGCAATAAAATACATAATTTATCATAAGATTACATAAACTATATACATTAATCAATCAATAAAGATTCAGTTAAAGCCATCCATAGAATGATAATGGGTTTTTTTTGGATAAAATATTAAGTGAAGAGGTGTTCTTAACGACATAATTTATATTGTATGCGACGTATCGCTCGGCAGCTGCTGGCATAAATAACCTTCGGACGGTTTCCAAATTCTCATAATTTCTCTTCAACAATTAGTTAGCTGTCCGCTTGTTTGTCTGTCTGTATCGGCGGTGATGTATGGGCTCGTTGGGACGATAACGCCGCCGTATATCACGGTATTTGTCGCCGGCACTTATCGACGTTTTATATACTGTTTGCCATAAGATGTTGATAAAGACGGCCATACACGGTGTAGCGTATTTTTTTAATATAATATAAATACGATGAATCTATCTAAAGATAGATATCTTTTCGGCCAATTGTCATGCACTGCTGAACGTAAGCCTTTGATTGGTCAACGATCGTCACAAAGATCGACACAACCATGACCAGATTATCGGTCCATCTTGTGGGAAGCCTTACTACGATGTGTCGACCTGTGCTAAATTCTAATTGTATCTAAATGTCCAATATGATAAAAAATTTGGCTTTACATTTCTTAGCCAAACAAATTATCCATTTCAACACAAAAACTAAGATGCTACCGTTAACAACTAATTAATTGTCTATTATTAATTTGTCCGCGTCGTATACCTTAGTATTATATTAAAATATTGGTGTAATTAATAATGAAAAGTATGTTTGTCTATCTAGCAAGTATTACTTATTTCTGTTTGTTTTAAAAATGTCTGTGGATATAAAAATCGTTTAATAACATATTTTATTAATGAAAAATAATCCTAATATATAAATGCTAAAGTTTGTATGTTTGGCTGTATGGATGTTTAGTTATAACTATATATTTTTTAATTTGAAAATTATCCTAAAAGTTTCAAGGATAATGAATAGTTAGCTTTATTCGATCGGCACGAGACCGCCCGCCCCAATCAACAGTCGAAATAAATAAACGATTTTTGGGTTTGTTTTAGTGGACCCACGTGTTCCAAGCACAGTAGGTGTCGCAACACAACCTCAACACTATCTATTCGCATTTATTTTGTATCCATAGATGCCGCTACAGAGGACGTGATTACTGTGTGAAGTTTTGTGTTAACTTTCCAAATATTTTAATTGATAAATTTATTGATTTCTCTTGATGTATAAATCTTCGTATGGTCAAATATCAATGTTAGATTTATATATATTCAGGCGAGCGAGACAGTGTTCGACGAAGCGATGGTTATAAATAAATGAAAGGTTTGTCATCACTGCTTATCCTCTTATAGCATAACATTTATACCTTCATCAGAACCTAGATTATATGTCAGATAATATGTACCGAGTGCCGAGTTAAATCTGATGCCTACGCTGTTAAATCGTCAAACAAATTAGGTTGGACCCTCGCGTAACTCGCCATTGGCAATTCTAGGGGTCAATGTTGACAGGTCTATTAAATAACAGATGGTGGTATATATTTATTACGCCATATCTTAGACCATAAGCGTGTTTCTGTCTTTGTGCGGTTGTAGGATTATTTAAAAGCCTTTTTGGGTTTATTGTGTTCTTGGCTAGGAGTTGTAGAAGCATTTTAGNNNNCGGGTTTTGTGGTGAGTTAGGACGAACTTAAAATTGATAAAATTACCTACGTTTGTATTCAACCTGGGATGTTTTTTTCACCGTAAATAAATGTATATTTATGAAATGATAAATGTAAAGGGCCAGTGTACCAATATTAGCACCCAGAATATACGATATTAAAAACTATAAGTACATTGTATAAAGATCTGGAAAGATCTGCAGTACAGACATCATTTATACTCTATATTTCATTATTAGTAAATATGTATACCTTATAATATCACATTATAATTCTGGGTTGCCATCTGAAGCCGTCTTAAAAACAGCATCGCGTCAGAGACGGTCCCTTCCAGCATCATATCTTATAGTATATACCACCTACTTTAATATGAATTTATTATGTTATATTCCACCATGTTTTATGATTTAATTCTTATGTACTTAATGTTATACCAAATAATAACTGTCTTTTTAATGAATGTAGATTATAAATTGTTTGTATTTTGTGGAAGTGTTGGATTAAATATTTTTATTATAATTATAATTTGCTTACCTTTGTGCCGTCAAACGAATTATCTTTCACGCATCAAAGCTCGTTAATTTATTTCAATAGATTATTGTATCTTTTTCTAAGTCTTCTTCCGCGTGGGAGTGATTCTAAGAAGTGACTTGAGTGTTCAAGTTGGTCTCGCAAACAGCTCGGAGTTGCCCACGCGCTTTATAAGTTTTTACGCTTGTCCGATGACACGTGGAGTGGTTGTCGAGTGACTGTCAGAGGTTTGGATTGAAATGAACGGACGCTGGACGCAGATGTTTGGTAGTTACGGACAAATATCGGTATGGAGTTTGATTTAGGCAGGGATTCTATGATTCTTTATCTTGTGCCTAAACATGTTACATAACTCTAGATGGATAATCTGGGACCCAAAAGTGAAGCCACCTTTAGTCACCAATTGGCCACTTCGTAAAATTCTTCCAAGTTATTCGTTTTCCGCCACACGATTATAAAATTTCCGTGTTTGTGTATAAAAAGTGATGGAAAACTATACTTCAATGAAAGATTGTATGAAGACCTCATTTCACAAGTAAGTAATTTTATGATGTATCCGGAGTAAACACAGCTAAATAAAAAAAATAACAATGTAACGCCATATAACCTTAAAAATACAATGAAATAAAATAGATTACAAAAGAGTTGTTAAAATATGTTTCGTAATTTAATTTAAATTTAGGTTAACATTTGCATTTCATTATTATAATATTTTTATAGAAAGTAGATAGAAGTATTTTTTTTAATCTGTTAAGCATAGATTTATATACCTCCAGATACCGCGTTCCATACAAATTTCAAATTTGAATTGAAATTCAAAAGTGGAGCTCGATTTTTGCCGCGAATGTTTACCAGCGGACACTTAAATACAAATATTAATCAAAATTAAATATAATTACAAAACATATTTTAACAACACTTTTTTTTAATCTATCTTCTTTAATATTTCATTGTACTTTAGGTTAGGTTAGGTTAGGTTAGTCACTAAGGTGGCCTCACTTTTCGAGGTATGTAACATCTTTGCTGTTAAGCATTATCGCCGAAACCCTGGTAAACGCGGCAAAAATCAAAGTTCACATTTGAATATTAAATTTCTATGGAACGCGGTATCTGGGTGTGGGTATATAAGGCTATGCCTATGAGCTTATGACTATTTTTGTCTTGATTTATAGATGCCCAAAAGATAATACAGTTTGTATAGTAATCGTACACATGGTTTTTTGCAGATTATCGTCTTTTTTAGTCTAGAAATTTCGAACTATTTACTATTTCTGTTGTCCCATCTACTTCATAGCTGGAGAAAAAGAAAGACGTTGATTCTCTCAATCTTTGTTCTATTTCATAATTGTAGTACTCTGGCAAATAAATGATTAAATCTATTTCTATTCATCCTTGTTTTACTAATAAATACCAGTGACTTATATCTAAATATATCCAAAACGCATTTCCTATCGGATTGTCTATTCAATGTTGATGTAAATCCTATGTATCTGGTAATCTTAGGCGACGGGTACAACGTGCTATCTCCGCGGTAGTGTATTGCGTCGCGCTATCTACATCGCGGATGTGCGGTATCGCTTCGATCCCCGATATCCAGATCGCACGGGCGAATCGAATGGTCCTAGTTGGAATAGATAAATTCAAAATGTAATTCAAATTTGTTTGTTGTTAAATGTTACTAAGTATAAAAATAAATATGTTAATGCCAATGCTTTGGCATTAGACATATCATAAAATATGATTTTTCAATTTTTGCAATATAGTTGGTTCATCAACGACGAGATCCAGGAACAGTTACAACACCAGGGGAAACAGCAAATGCGTTGCCGGCCTTTAAAGAACGACTAAGACTACTCTCTTCTTGAAGGACCCTATGTTGTATTGATTTGGACGTACTGCTTGATAGATCATTCGACAGCGCGTTTGTACGAGGAAGGAAACCGCTTTTCTTCTTCTGAACATAAACCCATCCTAATGCCTCAACATCACCACCTTCTGCAATCCTTTCCTTTCGGTGTTCCATTTTCCGCTTTCTTCTCGATGCCCTCGGTTTCAACATTGTTTCTTCATCAGTTTTTGTTGCAATTTTGAAAATAAAAGAGTATAAATATGAACAGGATATAGATGGACAGTAAATAAAGATACCGTTTCAAAGTAAATCGATAAAACATGTGAAATTGCAATAATTCTGCGGTCCGCAGCGATGCGGCGCGCGCATGACTCGCTCCTACGATGTACCGACCCTATTACATGATCCGCGAGGAGGGACCGATATTAAGGTACGCTTCCATTACAGCGACTATCATTAAGAATTATAGTTACCACTAAAAATATTTTGTATGTACAAAAATTAAGTTTAATTATTCCTAGCGAATGTATTGAAGGATAGTGTAAAGAAAGAATAAGATTTTTTTGGAAACCTAATTTGATAATTGGATATGCCAACATTATCTAGACTTGGGAGACGAGTTTAGTTTAGAGACAGTTTATAGAAAAAACATTCTAGTTACTCTCGCTTACTTAACCTGCAATACATTTGTAACTTCGTTAATACAAATGTACTTGTTATTCTCATCCGAATACAAACAATATATTTGTAGGTTAGTCGCAAAAAATCTTGTTGATAAATTATATAGCGCATTACAAAAGAGGAACTAAACAAATTAATATCTAGATATATATAGATATAGATATACAATTCTTATAAAATCACATGATAATCTAAACGTTTAACTTTTCGTATTATAAATGTGTCTGTGTATATTGATGAAAGAAAGGTTTCTTTATAAATACTATCCTACTTTATGATCAGGGGGTTATGATGCATCCATATTTTATATTTTTTATTGTAGAAGGTGGTAAATGAACAAGCTGATCACTTGATGTTAAGTGACCGCTAGCCATAGGCATCCGCAACAAGCAAATACACAGATGTATATACAGGAAAAAGGGTGTTTCCTTTTCCTATGCATCCCCCCGTCCTCGAATCCACTTCCCCTTCCCATCCTATCCTTATTATGAAAGGAAGGGAAAAGGAGGACTGAAATTTGGCCTCACATATTCACGAGTTCATATCACCAGTTGAGCTGGCCCATTCATGCAACAGGTTTTGTTGTTGACGCGGGTTCTACCACTGTTAAAATATAAAAAAATATAAATTGTGTCATTGGAAGCGTACCTTATCTAATCCCATCGCGCAGATCGGCCGCAGTCGGCGGCTCGTAAATATGCCGCTTACAACCCGCGAAGCTCAGTACTGGCTGACCACTTCACACTGAAGCCGCTATATAGCGTAATAGTAATAAATTATATGTCCGCTCTACGATATCTTCATAATAAGAAATGGCAATGTGTTCACCACGCACCTTATGAATAGGGAAGAACATTTCTTGAATTATATTTCTACGGAACGACCTTATTATTTGTTAGTATAAAAACTTTTTAGACG
>JWHW01015646.1:24244-34592 GCA_000931545.1 Papilio glaucus | reverse complement strand
CGAGTGATGGATGTGCCGCGCCCGCTGCCCGTGAGAACTGAATATGAATGATTTTTGTTTGTTCGTTTCATGTTGCTAACTGAAACAAAACGTAAATTATTGTTAATAAGATTGAAAGAAACTGATAGTGTTTAACAGTATATAGGATTAGATTTTCGTTTTTCATCAAAGCAATTGACTTCATTGACCTTATGTGACAGGGCGTGCGCGTAAATACCTACTAATACTATAAATGTGAAAGTAACTTTGTCTGTCTATTACGCTTTCACTCGTAAACTACTAAACCAATTTAAATGGATTTTGGTACACACATAGCTTAGAACCTGAGGAAGGACATAGGGTACTTTTTTATGCGAGAAAGAGTTGTAACGGGTGGAAATAGAGCATGAAAGTTTGTATGGAAGTTTAGTAATTTTGAAGCGAGAAGTAGAATAGGTAGGTAGGGAAATTTACTGAGTCTCTACAATATGTAAACCTGAAATGAACGCAAGTAAGAACTTGCGAAGCGCCGCGCCGTACACAACGAGGACTGCCCCGTCCGGGGGTAGTTTATTTTAATGTAGGCATGAATTTTATTAGCAAAATAATTAGCCTAAAAATGCTGCCCAAAGTCACTATTCCACGCAAACGAAGTCGCGGGCACATCTAGTTAAATATAAAACTACATACTTACGTATGTTACGTTAGTTTGTAGTTTTATATTTAACGTACGTACGTTTCGTAAACTCAGTCGTATCTAAATATCTATCTCTTTCCGCTTCCTCTATTTAATTGTGATACTTTTTCGTAAGATTATGTTCGCTAATCTTAAGTTATCTAAAACATTTCAAAGTAATCCTGCAACCATTGAGCACAATACTTGATATCATTGGCTACAATAAATTCATATCAACACCCACGTTTATATACTATATATTTGATTCAAAATTATGAAGATGTCTCAATTTGTTTAGATCCGACAACCCCTGGTTAGTAATCCTATATAACGATAAGATTTGATTCGGTGCGTGACCTGGGAGGTATCGACGATGTTACCAGGCGACGGGCGCTTGTATTGACTGCGGGTAAGATTTAGAACCGTAGCTTTACACCTACGTGCCGTACAATACTCACCGATTATTGTATAATTTTTATTCTAGGCGAAGAGTTGCGAAAAAAATATCCCGGTTTATAATATTTTGTCTAAGTTATTGGATTAGAAATTACTACTATGTTTATTGATAAAAATGTTACTGGTAAAATAATATTTATTAAATATATAAATCCAGCTGTTCCTAAACTTAGAAGCTGGCAAACCAGTTAGCGTTTCACCTGATACTAAATGCCCGCAACCCATAAGCATCTGCAAAAAGCTAATGAGTTGCTGATGCTTTACCTACCTTTAGATAGAAGAAGAGATAAACAGAAAAATACCTTCCTTTTCCTATCTATCCCCTCCCACGTCAAATCCTCTTCCCCTTCCCATCCTTTTTTAATACGAAGGGAGTAACACAGAAACACTTCTACTTCGCCGGTGAAACCGGTGAAATATCAATACCTCACAGAAGACAAGCTTCTGTATTGATATTTCCCCGGTTAAGCCGGCCCATTCATGTTGCAGATGTTGTTTTTCGGATTTAATTTTCGGTATAGATAAAAAATGTACGCCTATGGTAATTTCAAAAATCGCAAATATGTTGCTGTGTATGGATTTAGTCACTTTCATGCCAGTAGTCATAGTAGTTTATTAGTCCGTCTATTCTTTAGATTTCATAAGTAACAATATATACGTTTTTTAGAAAAATATGATAAACTCTGGCTCCCCGCCTATACTTTATATTAAGAAATTTCACCCTAATGCTCGGCAACCTCAACACATTACTATTGAAATGTAACGATAAAAATGTAATGCGACTCAAGTGAGCTTTGTCGACAGACGACTGCTCAGCAGCCGGGGACATGTTTATGCCGACATATCGACTCTTTATCATAGCATTATTGAAATCGAATAAAATTATGTGTGGGAAATAGAAGGACGGTTACTGAGTGTGATTTATTGTGATTTCGTTCGAGTTTCTAAAGTAGTCGTATTACTCTTTAAATAGTTAACATTAACATAAAGTATTTACAGAATTAAAATCACCACCTACTTACTAGATTAGCTAAAGATTTTAATTTAAATATTTAATACAGTCACTGTAGCTAGTTACATTAAAGAGCTGGCGAATGGTATTGTTATAATTTAAGGTTAAGTAAGGTGAAGTAAATTACGTTTAATGTTAGCGAATGCAAATGCTATGATGCACAGAATTTTGTTAAATGCAAGTAGGTATCACTTGCGATAGAAGAATACCAGTCAAACTCAAAGGTCTTTGCGATGATCAAGCCTTACGTAAGGGAGCGATGCAAGGGCCGCGACCCAAAAGAACGTCAATAAGTTGTTTAAATAGGGATCTTAAGGTATATATTACTGTGAGATAATAAATTACCAGCTGTTACCTACATATCTAAGAATTTTGCTTTATAAATAATATTTATAGCTGTAATACGAACGATAACTTGACGTAACGGTAATAAAAAAGTTTAAAAATATGACGTAGATAAATCTTTATCAATCACAAAGGAACGCTGGCGGCAGATTTTCGAGCAATTTGCCTTCGAATCGCTCGTCAATTTATAATAGGTAAATCACTATTCAAATGATTAACTGCTCGAACAGAATCGCTTTTATTTTGCTACCATACCGGCGTTTATATCATATACACAGAGCACCGAGTGTCAGAGAGTATTCCAACCTAAATTAAATATTGCTTAACGTAATGGTAATTATCAGGCTGTCTTAATATTTAATAAATTACCACAGAATATTAAAAGACTTCTTTATAAAAAATCGCTTGTAAGCATAGTCAAGGCATTTCTCTTGGAAAAAAGTTCAACACTCTAGATGACTATTTTAATAACAATAACCATGACATTGTCTTATTGATATTCGAATATAATGTATGTTGTAAATTAATAAATAAGTACCATACAATATATGTATATATATATAATAGAAGAAACTGACTGACTGACTGATATTTCAAACCACAGCCCAAGCTACTGGGTCCAGAGATGCAATTTTCCTCAGAGATTTCTGTTATTACCTAGGTGAGTATTAAGAAAGGATATTTCAAAATTTATTCCCTGAAGGTCTAAAGTAGAGGATGAAAGTTGTATAGAGAAATAATAAAAATCTAATATAAGTTGACCTCTAGTTATATGATCAATGATATAAAACAGGGTTGACCTTAGGCTGGAACGGTCGGAATGTAAATCAAATTTGTGGGGTTATTTTTAATATCATTTTCAAACAAAGCTTCTCTATTTATAGTTACACTATGCTCAGAAGACACTTCTATGCTTCATAACCTACAATTAGGGCCGCTGACGATCGTGCAGTAATTTCACTAATTTCTTAACCCGAGCGGTTTGCTTGGCGCGATAGCACCTTTCCGGGTGCGCTTCATAAAGTGGTCGCCTTTTATTATTCTCTTTTAAAGCTACTGACCTTTAAAAGACACAATGAAAATATAGGCTTTAAAGCTTCTATGAGAAGATATTCTTTAAGGTCGAGCCTATGATTGTAGTATTTATTATGTGTTGAAAATTGATCCAAATATGTAACAATTCCTATAAAATTATAATTTTACACGGAAATAACACGTCAAATTATGAATGATTCAGTTAACAATTTACTGACAGTATATAATATAATAATAAATCAATCTTTTTTAGAATATTCCCCACTGCAGGGACCAGGCCTCCTCCCCGAGAGAGGGAAGGGGCCGTATTCCACCACGCTGGCCCAGTGCGGGTTGGTGGATGTCACATGTGTACGAATTTATTGGTTCTAAGACATGCCGGTTTCCTCACGATGTTTTCCTTCACCGTTTTTGGAGCAGTGGTGATGAAATAAATAAATTACAAGTAAAGCGCCTGTTTGGGTTCGAACCCGCGACCTACAGTATGTAAGTCGGGGCATAAACCACTGAGCAACCACTGCTCCATATATATAATATATTTAGTCCTAAGTTCACAATTGGTCAGTGATACATACAAACTGCGTGTCGCTTGAATTAGTGAAGAATATTAGTGTTTTCTAATTTGACTAAAATATGAACACCGCTAGTCTATACTAATATTATAAAGAGGAAAGATATGTTTGTTTGCATTGAATAGCCTCTGACACTACTGGACCGATTTGAAGAATTCATTCACTGTTGGGAAGCTACACTATCACCGGGTGACATAGGCTATATTATATTTTTTAGTGCTACCCGTCCGAAGCTAGGTCGTATCACTAGTAACTACTAAAGCCTGGTTGTTGAATGATTATATTGAGAACTTCTACCACACTCATATATCTAGTTATATTTTTGTTATCATTTGGATTTAAGTAGCAACAGTGAGCACTTAACGTCAGCTTCTAACTTATTTGCACCTTATTATAAAATGTTGTGCTTCCCAAATAAGTTGATGTTAGTTTTTATGGAACATTACGATCGGGGAAGCGTGCTGTGTTGGAACATCGACCGCTCCGACTTAACAAAGCGTGCGCTGATCTTAATTATAGATAGCGCAATTGAGATCTTACCTTACCCATCTTAAATGTACTCTCATTAAATAAATGTACAATAAACGATTTGTTACTTTAATGTAAGCGAAATTACTGATTTACTAGACTAAGATTCGGTTTCTGAAAGGCCGATCAAAGGTAAAATTAGCTACCTAGTTATTGATTCGAACACATGTCACTTGAGTTGCTAGAAGCATGATCAACAACTTTTCTCTTTTAGAAACTGAAATCAATTTGACTTGACATTTGACAGGAGTGTTAGTTGCATAAAATTTTGACAATCTTATATGTTAAATTTAGAATAGAAATATACAACGGTGTAGGAATTTATTTTGTTAAGTCTTATCAGCCAACAGATAACTCCACTGCTGAAGGTGATCACAGAGATCGGTCCCCTGCTGGTACAACCCTGACTGGTCCATCTTGTGGGATACGGTCTACGTGCGTCGACCTGGACGTGGCCATTCCGTCTGAGCGTTACTCAACTTCCCAGCATCGCTCTGGGTTCTAAATAAAGAATGAAAATTTCATCAAAATCGATCCAACAGTTTTGGAGTCCATTTATGCTCACGGATCACCGTGTCAGTTGAACAGTCGTTTTATAGCCATTCGATAGTTTTTTTGTAATACCTCACAGCTAGCCAATAAAAGTAGTCTACGGGCCACAGTAGCCGTGTCGGTCACGCGCCGTTGACGTCGCCTTGTCGCCCGCCGTCACAAACACCGAGAAATCGCTTGTTAACGAATCGTATTACATGCTCTTGGGAGGTAACAAATTTGATTATTCCTAACAGAACTTTACGCTGTTCACTTTTGTTTTATACTGGCTGCAAATACCCGATTCCCTGGGATTTTTCCCCTAATTATTAAATTATTGATAACATAATTATCTTGAAAACTACATTTCCAACCCCCGCATGGATGGACACATGGGAACATTGAGGCTACGAGCACCGAAGTACTTATACGTTTAGGGCATACGGACACAGGTTAGTTCTTAAACCAAAACATCGGTAGCCGGCAACAGAAGCAGTTCCCGGAGACCGATTTTTTATCTATCCTGTCTTCCCCTTCCCATCCTGTCCTCGTTTCCCTTTCCTATATTCTTCTTTGTCCAAAATAAAGGTAGGCAACGCATCTGCAACATTTATAGAATAATGTGTCACCGAATATTAAGAGAACGCTACCCATAGGCATCGGCAACAAGTTAATGAGTTGTAGATGCGTTTTCTACCTTTAATGGACAGAGGAAGGTATAAATAGAAAAAACGATATTTCCTTTTCCTATCCATCCCCTCCTCCGTCAAATCCTCTTCCCCTTCCAATAGAAGAGAACCGTAATTAAGCCTCAGGCAACTCATTTCTCAGATCAAACGTAGAAATACTTCTACTTCACGCCTGTCTTTTGTGAAATCGTAGTTTCACCGGTCGAGCCAGCCTATTCGTGCAACAGATGTTGTTGTTGCTGGCTCTACCACTGTTAAACCTTCTCACAACCTATTCTATTCTAGATCCGTCACCAATTTCCTCGTCCCTTATTCAAAGGCTGTTTAGTGTAGCGTGCATTTCTTTGTGTTGCTTATTTAATATAAGGCTGCTAACGAGTCACCATTGGTATAGGCCCGTTATCGTAACCGACTTGTACAATGAAAAATAATTCTTGAACCATAAATAATGTAGAATCATATTTATTACCAAGCAGAGCAACTTTTAAAGTAATAACCCAATCACATTTTATAGTTTTTATTTATTATTAATTTATTTTTATAATTATTAAGTTTACTAAGGTTGGCCGCCATAAATATGGCAGCACCTGTTAAAATGACGTTACCTGTTAAATTACAAATCAAGTTTGAAGCTTCGACATTCCGGTTTCAATAAAGCATATGTTTCGCAAAGCTCACGCCTCACCCTCTTTCGAAAGTTGGCTTGAAGTAATTTATTATTTCAGGTCTTGCTTGCTCAGTTTAAATGAATCTATGCGACGTGTTTTCGCACTTTATTTTTAAACGTCGCGTTCAATTGAATTTATAATTTAACTGCAGCTTTTAAACTACCAAAACAATATTTTTGGTGTTTTATTTTTAATGAATATTAACCATAAATTGTGTTTTAATCTATGTCTCACTGTACTCAGTGGTCAAGGTAACATTTTATCATAATTATTGATTTGTTCGTTTTCATCAAAAAAATAAAAATGAAATATATCCTCGAAAGGCAGTGCCACCTGCCGGGTCCAATAGTGAATCCTGGTACCCCATTCAAATACACATAACAATGATTTCAATCGGTCCATAGTTCAATCACATACGCATAAAATAAATATATAAAAATAATTACAGTATCAGTAATTCCTTAATAAATAAATATCAGACATTTTTTATTTTACACAACTTAACACAGTGCCTACTACATCAGAATTATTACATTTATAACTCGATTCTTAATCAATACACATAACGGTCGAGCTGTCTTAGACTTTTTATACCTTCGTCGGTCAACCGTTAAATCACTTTACGCCGTCACAATCCTCTTAAGAATAATTCAAGTTGCTTGAGAATGTCTTGTTGAACTTTTGTGTGCGATTGTACCCGCCCACAATATTTAGCGAGATCATTTATCTATAACTACGTTATATTGAAACCGCTTTATGTTTTATATTTTTGAAAAGTCGTGCAAGGAGTGCATATAATTTATCCCTTTTGTCTATGCCTAGCAACGTAAGATTTAATAAAAACCGACATTTAATACCCGTCCCGTTTTTTTTGTAAATAGTCTAGTAATGTTCCTATGAACATGACATAGGCAAAAATGTTTTTCGAGAGTTAAATTTCTTATAAGCTTGCTGACAAAGATGTTACCTCCAGATGGAGCATCCGGAACCCAAAAGCGAAGCACCCTTAAGTCGATAATTTGCGACTTCTTAATATCTAGCTCAGTCATTCGTTTCCCGTCACACGAATAGAAAATCTCCGTGTTTGTAATTTAAAAAATGTCGGTTTGTGCTTTGAAATCGTAATTAATTTATTTTATGATTTTACACACAACTAAATATAAAATTATAACGATAACAATGCGACGCCATAACATGTTATAAGTGTTGTCAACTACATTACTAAACTATATTAACACTAAAATACAATGAAATATAAAAGTCGATAGATTAAAAAAGTGTTGTTTTGTAATTTAATTTAATTTTTCATTTGTATTTATATATGTGTTTGTTTTCCTGTTGTATCTCTTGTCATATCTAGTATATGTTTATAAAATCCTCTTCATACATTTTTACCAAAATTTATTTTGTTCCAAAATTTCAGAAAAAAAATTTTACACATTGGAAAGTAAAATGAATTGAGCATTTAAAAATATTCGCACAGTGCACTTTTTTATCTATATAGATTTCGTAGAAAACGTCAGTTGGTAGCTGATTCATTGCTCTCTGCCGAGCTTTGCGGATGCTGACGGACTTCTTTGTCTGAGCACAATGGCTGTTGCGATATTGATATCATTGTGGTTTAGATAAGCCGGCCCCATTACAAATACAGTTTGCTAACCTAATACCTGCCAACTACACTGTGAGAATCTGAACTTTGACTAAATTTAAAAATGTTAATTTATACAGTTTAATTGTCGCTTTGTATCTAAATTATATAATAGTTTATTTCCTAACATTGTCATACAAATTCACCATATCCAATACATTTTATTTCATAGAAGAAAGTGGCAACGACCAGGCACTTCACTTTATATTAAGTTGCCGCTACCAATAGGCATCTGCATCGAGCTAACGGGGGTGGTGAGTAAAAACAGGACAAAAAATATTTTCTTTTCCTATCCATCCCCTCCCCCGTCAAATCCTGTTCCCATCCTTATCCGAAAAGGACCAGAATTTGGCCCTTAGTAGGTAAGTTATTTCCTGCCTCTTTGTTCTTTGACACATTCCATTACTGCGAAAATATACAATATGGGATATCGAAGGTAAGTTCCCCGTGTAACATATGTGTTTATACGTACGTATAATTTATAAGAACTATATATGGTCTTAGTACATAGATAATAATAGATTAGAGAATTTCTTGATCACGACCTCATTTCATATAAGTTCATTTTGCGGTTCGGTTACTTTCGAAGACGCCTTAAGAGGTAGTTTTACTGCATACGAAAAACAAAGTAAACGATAAAACCGCCATTTCCCAAACATCGCCATCGATTCCCTCGGTGACCACAAATTGCGTACATTCACTTTCATAATAGGACTACTTCGGAACAATCTATGTACTTGGGAAGCCTTTATTGGTTCTGCGAAAAACACGACATTGGAACGGACCATAACTTAAAAAACTTTAGCTCATAATTTAAATCAACGATTGGTTTAAGGGACGATTACACCGTTTGCATTCGTAAACAAGTTTAATAAAACTACGTTTTGCTTAATCGAGTTTATAGTTCTATCCAAATCTTAGTTTTCTTTTAGCGCTTGATTTGATCGCGTTTACGAAAATGAAGTCTAGTGACGTAAAGCGTAAACATCACCTTCAATCTGTTCGCAGATGTCATGTTATACAGTTTGTCAACGTCAAAACTGTCCATATGTAGCTCTCAAATTGAAAACGCGTTCACAGAGCTAAACGCCAAAAATCGGCCGTTCGGAATCTAAGCTCAGAGTATAATTGCGTTTAGTTTATGTGTGAAATGTAATTTGAAGCTCTAAACTCTGTTAAACGCGTAAACCGAGTTAAGGTCGAACTAATCGCGTTTATATTCAACGGTGAATTAGCATTGCTTGTTCAATGGATCCATTAAAAACTAACTTTTGTCTTTCACCCCGGAGCTGTGTATAGATCCTTCAGAATTTAACCTTTGGTGATATACTAAAGAAAGGTACCTAGAATTAGACTAGTCACAATCAATGAGTAGATGAATGAAAGCGAAGTGTCTCATGACCGTGTCAAAAGGAAATCCATAAATACTGCCTATTTCTTTGGATTACGGGCGCGATGCTTACTTATTTGTTAATTTATCAGCATTTAACAATACGTGTATTATACAACCTGAACTTGAACAAGCTGAACCTCGCGGTTTTACCCGCCGTGCAATTTAAGTGATGAAGGTCCATCTTAAGCTAATTCCTGTTTAATATGGTTTTTCATATAGATCTGAGGTCAACTTACATCGGATTTTTATTATTTCTACGTACAAACTTTCATCCCATACTGTAGAGCTATAAGACATGAATGTAGAAAAATCCTTTCAAGTCTCTAGGCCCAGTTATTTGGACTGTTGAGTTCATTATCAGTCAGTCAGTTTGTTCTTTATATATATATTTTTCTTAGAACTCAGTGGTATCAATTTAAAGGACTTCATGAAGATAATCGAATATCATTTCTTTCATTATTGTGTTTTAAAGAGAAATACACAGTGAATTTACATTTCGTACTAACATTTGCTTTCGCCTGTCAATTTGTTGCGACCCTAGTTCGAACGACAGCCAGTTCCTTCATGAATAATAAATCAGCTCGAGACTCAGAACAAACGCAGCGATGCCGCGTGTTTGCTGAGAGCGTGTCAAGTGTTACACTTGCATAATATTATAAATTTGAATAATCCTACAGTTTAACTATGGATTCTCGAATCGATTTAATTCTAAACATAATCGCCATTAAGATCGATGTCGCCATCTGACAATAGTCTCCCGCAACTTTGACTAGATCTTTGATCCGTCCTATGGGAGGCCCGACTATGATATCTTCT
>JWHW01015646.1:4767-15318 GCA_000931545.1 Papilio glaucus | reverse complement strand
TATATATTAGATTGTACGCATGTAACTATAACATAAACTTGTGTCTGTTAATTCTCCGAATAAATAAATAAATAAATAAATAAATAAATAATATCATTGGCTTAAGTTATTATGTATATGAAAAGTTTAACAACAAAGTATCAAAAATGCAACAAACAACATATTAAAATAAATAAAAATGTTAGTTAACATTTTCTAATTAAAAACATAAATACGTATTTATTATATATTTTATCGGTGACGCTGTCTTCAATGTAAATTAATGTAAAGGTACTTGTCTTACAAAATAGGCTAAAGACCACAAAGAATCTGGTGTACTATCTAGTCCGGGACAAAATGGTTGCGGTAATTACTAAAGCACGGAACCGACAAATCGAAACGTCAATATGGACGCGAGGGACGGCCAACCGTTTTACCGGTAATAGCTCCGATTCTAATTAAGTTTCCCAACAATCTGTAAAAATATACCAATGAATTAAGGACTGAATTCTTTAAGGTTTAATTTTTGCAGGGGAAAATTTCCGTTAAAGAACTTGGCCTTGTACAATTCAAATACTAAGTTAACTAAGATTAAAAGGTGTAAAATAACCTTAAATTTGTTGTTAAGCATTTAAAATGTAAATAAAAAACCCAGTCGACTCGCAAATAAGAAGAATAAAATGAACCTTTATATAAGTATGGCTACAAAAAACATTTTTATTGATTTTCACGCGGACAAAGTCACGGGAATAGCTAGTTTAAAATAAATTAAAGCGTTCCATACGTACCGCGTGCATTTTCCGGGCGGGTTCGCTCAGCGGACTGACATTTGGACGTTTTGCGTCACTCGATTGTTTTACTTTGACGTCGGAATCAATTATTGCAGCTGAGCGCGGGACGGCCGCAAACTGACAGGCGGGTTGTAGTACAAGAGCTAAACTGAAAACAATGATAATATTTAAAAAAAAAAACGACTGTAATATTATAAGTTATAACAGTGGTAGAGATTGAGTATAGATTAATAGGAGAAGGAAATATCTTTTCTCTGTCTGGTTTGCCACAAAAAAAACCAGACAACAGCTCCTACTTGAAACTGTCTGTGTGTTTTTACTAATGATAACGTAGTTTTTAATGCTGAAATAATTACTACAATCCGTTTTGTATACTTTTGAAGTTAGTTCAAGAGTTTACAAGCAAACAAACAATTTTTTGTTATGTTAGTGTAGGTAAGACAAATTAATGATATTTAAAATGGTTAGCTCTTTGTCTAAGCATGAAACATCGACCGCGATCGGTCACAGTTCAAGTCCAGGCCGGGCGCAGTCCGCCTCTCTCTTCGTACCGAGCTACGAACTGTGAACACTATTCAACTATTCATTTCGCTCCGTGAGCACTACGCTCTTGATCTATCACTAGTGTACAAATATTTTGACGTGCCGATCAACCTTGGTTGGTTTCACTTGCCATATTTAATAAACATTTGGTAGATGGACGTTTACTTTTTTGTATTATTATTCGACTTATTTAAGAAGGTTGTTTCGCGTACAATTGTTAAAGTGTAGCATCTTTCCTCTCGCTCTCCTGTCGTCTATGGGAGTGATGGTGAAAAGGACGGAAGTATGTAACAGGAAGCCGGAAAAGCGCGCGTTATTCGATTTGATCAACAAACTCGCGGTGCTAGAATTTGCCGTCAGACTGTACCCACCAATTTTCTAACATGTTTATTACCGATTTACTCATCATATGCACACACTTACTACGTATACGACTACTTTAAGGCTGGCTTGTTTTTTTATTAATAAGTATGAGGCCATAACAATTATAAGGTTAAGCAGAGGATGTTGATAGTACTACCTTAATACCTTAATAATGTCACTCAGAGCAGTAAGAGTCACACATTTTTTTGTGGCTGACTAACTGTATGCCTAGTGGAGGTGTTACCAGATTTGGGCCACGGAATAGTGATTGCTTCTTTATGAAAGGGTAGCTTCACCCCGGTCGAGCCATCACGCTCTCTTAGAACACCGGCGTTTGGTCTGGAAGCGTGGGGCCCTATTTCCTACTTCTTAGCTTTTCATTATCTTCCCCCTTCCCTAGTTGTACAGAATTGTTGACAACACATCTGTAACCTTTGAATTAATTTGTTTTTATGATTGTTTTTCGTTTTGCATATTTTTCAATAAAAAAAAAGTTTTTGTAGTGTTAATAACTCGATAACATTAATCTTGATTGTTCTACAAAGTGGGCTATTAACGGTAATTTATTTATAACCAATTACCCCGTAAAGTACACTCGGGTAACTCACGAGCAAACTCAAAAGACAAATTGGAGCGATAAGGAACGGACGAGAGCATTGTCTTTTGTAACATGAATGAAGAGGAATCTAATGCTTAGATTTTGTTGAATGTAAATTTTTAAATAATAGATGCACGTGCACGTGTGTTCGGGAGTGATATATACTATGTATGCTCTACGGGGGGTGTTGGAAAAAGAACGTGTAACGTGTAGAAGGCCCTTATAGTTGAAGACAAAATTGACGGTCGAGCGAGATCGCATCAGAAATGATGTGATCCGCACTATAACCATGGTAACCGACATTGTCCCCAAGTACCTTCAGTGGCAATGACCCGGACACATCGCTCGCAATGGATTGATTTGAATGGATGGTGGGGCCGAAAGGTCCTAGAACAGCACCACGTACAGGCCGACCCAGCAGGCCTCGCAGACGATAGACCGATGATCTGGTTGTGGGATCCCACTGGATGAGGGTGGCAGAGGACCGGGCATTGTGGCGATCATTGGGGGAGGCCAACGTCCAGCAGTGGACGAATATCAGCTGAAATGACGATGATACAGATATAATTTGAATTACCTAAACTCCTGTTCGACTAAACATAACGAATGAAATAATCTTAGGTATATGAAAAATCGAGGGATCGAAAAAGTTTAGTACTGCTGTATCCCGTGCCCAAAGGTAACGAACCTTTTACACGAACGAACTTACTAACAACTCCTCCTACTCTTTTGTCTGTCGTATCCCTTCCTGTATTTCAGATAAGTGCTTGGCTATGCTCCTATAACTCTTTTTATATGACATTTAGCCGGTAACTGTCAGAAATCAATTCTTCTGGTTGTTTGTTTCGCAGCCGCGATGGCGACTCTGAATTGAATGAATAGCTGATTTGTTTGTGTCATTATTCCGTTAGGAAAAAAAATGCAAAAGTAGAAAAAAAACACTGCCCGGTCTTACTTTTTATAGGTCTATACATAGTTAATACATTCTAAGTGAATAATCCATTTTGTAAATTGCTTTCAAAGTTCATAAATCCTGCGTAACGTGAGCTCTTTTGTTTTATGGCAATAAAAGTGTCGGGCCCAGACAAACTGGCCGTGTTGCGCGTCCTACAATTAACTTAACAGGCGATGGTTTAAGCTTGTACGGTTTTACCATCTATAAGGAAGTTAAATTTTAAAGTATATTCTCTAAGGATTCTAATTACGATAGGTTTACTTTGATTCTAACTTGCCTTGCTTATTTAGTTTTTATTTTCATATTGACAGGTATCAGAATTGTCTTATTACTATAGAAGAAGGTGGAAAATTACGCAAGCGTTTCACCTGATATCAAGTGACCGAGTGCCGATAGACATCTGCAACAAGCTAATAATTTGCAGATATGTTGACTACCTTTAATGGACGGAGGAGGGGATAAACAGAAAATGGATATTCCATTTTCCTATTCATCCCCTCATTCGTTAAGTCCTTATTAGAAAAGGATAGGATTGGGATGAGCACTAGAATGATATTTTTACTGAAGTTGTGCGTGTTTGTATAAACTATACTACTACTACTACTACTATACTTTTAAGATACATTCATGCAAACATTACCACTTTGTGGTTTGAAAGTCGATTTAGCGTCATAAAATCAATTTTCTGAAAATATGTACAATAAAGGATATAATAATACGTGATCACCGCCTCCTTATTTACATAACAAATATAATGGGTATGGATGGGTTGGATATTGGGAAGGGAGTGGGTAAAAGAATGGAAAGGTTTTGTGGCTTCTCATCTTCGACGCATGTATTTTTATCTTTAGTCACGAATTTATAAAGTGAGGCCATGGTACTTTTCCAGTCGAATTTGTGCATTTAACAACAACAGCTTCTCCTTCTGCTGCTTGTATTACTGTCTCTACTCTACTTTTCTGTTCTCCGATCAAGTAAGCCATTTACACTACAGCTGTTACTGACTCCACTCCATCAGAGTGCATGTAGACGTCCGTTTCACCGGACGACGGATCGTCAATAATAGGCCGCTGTGCATTGAGCTTAAATAATAAAAAAAATACCGGACCGATATCCGGTTAAGTACATTAACCGGATATCGGTCCGGTATTTTTTTTCAGATTCATTGTAAACCATACAACACCGCAAATCTGACAAAAGCATAGTCCGGCGTAATAAACGGACGTTTACAAGAGCTTTATTGTGGGTATTTCTAAGCGTTAGAATATTCATTAATCACGTTGGTGTTACGATTGTTATCAAAGCAGTTGTGTAATCAGATTAGAGCAGAGTGGGCGTGGGCTATTCCCACGCTTGGCGCGAGTCATGCTCCCTAATGGCGCATCCTGGGCTACTGGGTCCGCTTCGTTAGTCCCTTTGACCCAACAAATTGATAGTTTAAAGTTAAGAATAGTAAACCAAATGAGTAGAACTAAGGCCACTTTTTTCTTTTATTATATTTTATAATTCCACTAGTTTTTACCTGCGCTCGTGTTACTATCCTTAAGTAAAATAAGTAACCATGCTTTCTTTTCTGTGTATAAAACTTCATGACGATAGGTCGAGTCCTGAAGGTATGAACGCAAAACATATTTACATTTATATTATTAATTAGGATCGAGTCACATAACTACAAAGTGTAGTTTAACTCCATATAAATTTTATCGATATGTCGCATTAAAAATGAACCTACATAATATCGCAATATTGAACTTGTATCAGTACGAATAATTTACAATAGCGTTCTCCGTGCACTAGAAATCAAATTATAGGTTGTTTGGATTATAATTTTGCTATGTCCTGATTAATCTGACGTGCTTGGGATTTTATAGTATCACAGCGTTCATGTTTATGTTTATAATCGCGTGTTACAACACAAACTTTCGAAATATCAAAACTGAAATATGTACGTAAGAATATGTGTAAAAATCGATCTGTTTATTACTTCGGATTTGCGTCGGATGTGTGCATCATTGTGTGGAGAAGTAAGATACAGACTTTAAGTCTCTTAATTTGTGCATACTTTGGCGTGAAGCGTGTGTTTAAGGCTACCTTATACCAGGTATATACAACTTAAACTTTTTGACTTCAAATTTCGATCATATCATAAATCAAATTGGGACTTTTATAAATAAAATCCAACCTTTTATAATTCAAATATGGACCTATAAATAAAATTTACATGACAACAGTCCGAATTTGACCCTTATTATAAATACGGAGTAGTTATGTAATATTTGCAGATTTTTTTCCGGCCACAAGTCAGTCAGTATTTTTTTAGATTGACCAATAACGAGAGAACCGCCGTTGTATCTATAATTTGCTCAGAACTCCTAGTAAGCATTACTTACGGGCAGTAACTTGTAATTTCTTTTGAAGAAATCGGTGAGTTGTCGGCGTGGTTCGGAGCACAATCGATGCTGTAGCCTACAATTAGGTTATTAAATGCGAGGCGGGCGCGGGGCCGGGGGGAGGGGACGGATAATGGCCATAGTCTATAGAGCGTAGCAGGAATTATGATTTATGGTTAACGGAAACGTGTATAATGGTCTAGATTGTGTTTACGTACATGTTTCAAAAAACTAAGGTTACATGCATAATTTCTTATACAAAAGGTGATACAATGTATTGCAAATAAAGGACGCGCTGCGCAGTTTTTATGTACAATTATATTAATTTTAGTTGTGTATTTCCTGTCTTTATATCTCTGTCTATTTTAGAGTTACAGTCGAGGTATTTTCAAACACCTTTTTGGCAATAAAAATTTCATAAGATTTCATTGTTATCATCATGATTTTGTTAAGGTTCTAATCTACACTAAACTGAGTTTAGAGTTCCAAATCGCATTTCACCAACATAAACTAAACGAAGTTATGCTTTAATTGAGTTTAAATCCCGAACGGCTGATTTTTGGTGTTTAGCTCTGTAAACGCGTTTTCAATTTGACAGCTATATATGAGACAGTTTTGACGTTGACAAACTGTATAATAGGACATGTGCGAACAGATTGAAGGCGATGTTCACACTTTACGTCACTAAACTTCGTTTTCGTCAACGCGATCAAATTGTATCTGGTAAAATCCGTATAACGAAAATCGAACTATAAACTCGATTAAACAAAACCTAGTTTTTTTAAACTAGTTTTCGATTGTGAACGGTAAAATTGCTCCTAAGCTTACTACTTACTTAAAGTGTTAGGTAATTAATAATAATTATTTCAATATATCGAGTTGGTCTACTCTATGCTACTACACTGTGGCAGTTTAGCGTGAACGGACGGCGGTAGCGTGACGCCGAAACAACGCTAATAACAATATCATCTGAGCGCGCACTCACGCGAGTTACCTACCAATTAATGCGCAGACCCATTCACTTTTATATCTTAGAGTTATCGCTCGTCATTAGATAGACGTTGGTGTGTGATCGTCGGATTTGTGAGCGATCGCTCGCGGCTGCCGGCTTACTGAACTTAACCTGTCAAGCCGTGTCTGGGTTTTTCGGTGATTTGATATGTAAGGATGTGTGTGTCGTAATTTATGGTTATCAGTTGTCTAAGTTATGATCCGCTCACGCTTCGTGATTCTATGTTTTGTAAATGTATATATGTATTAAATATATATGCCTAAAATGGATGCTAAAACATTAATAATATTAAACACTAAAACTCACTATGGATCGTTACACTGCCAGGGTTTTCATCTCCTTGCCCTTTTCCCCCTTTATGTGGGGGCATACGTTTTCGACTCCACATTGATCTATCATTAGCCATATCAGTCGTCACTCCCTTCCTAATCATGTCACCTTTCCGTAATCCATCCATCTTTTCTTATGTCTACCCCTACCGACATATCCCTCTACATTAATATCTAAAACTCTCTTTGTTACAATGCCAGGATATTTCATTGAGTTGAGANNCCCCCCCTCCATGATCCATATAATAGTCTAATCCTAGGTGGAGGATAGAAGAGCTGGTGAAAGAGGTTCGGCTCAGTAGTTTTTGAGTTTATCCGGAACAAAAATCAAATAGTTTCTCTTTATAATATTTGTAGATAGATAACCCATCTACTATGGAACTTAAGAGCTTTAATTCTCACGTGATCGTGGCAGAGGGTCGTGATTATTATTTAATTCTATGGACTTTACTGACACAGCGCCCCCATTTGTCTTTGAACCCGTTAATCGGCCTCATGAAAAGCTCCAGGACCTGTTAAGGGACGATATCACCCAGGTTGGGAACCTATGATCTCAGACACATATTGACCAATGGAAATGAAATTAAAGAAACCCCTAACTGTATGATTATCATATTTCCTCACATCTTTATTACCTAATGACACTCCGGGGAACAATATGAATCTTATGACACTTCACCCTTCAAAATCTGTCAAACATTTAGGCTACAGGTCACAATCATACTTGTAAATGTGTGCGAAAAACATTACCATTCTAGAACAACATTAATCATTTTGTTTTTATTGCGAACTTAATTTTGTAACAGACGACTTAATTCCTAAGCCAGATTGTTACCACATTTCTAACCCTTATTAACAATCCAGTTATAAAATAAACAAGAACATTATTTATAAGTTGAGATTATATGATTTATACATTTAGAATTAATTCGATGTCAACACATAAGTCACGTACTAGGAAGCGGAGAATTTGCAATTTGATCGATGCAAGAGGGAATTTTATATTTCCGCAATCATAATGATTCAAAGGTACAATAAACTAGCTATTAAGTTTAAAAAATGATAATTCATACAATTAGTTCGATAAGCATGTTGTTTATTGTTTCTTAATATTGTTTGTCTCGAGGCACTCGTTAATATTCAGGTTTGAAGTCATATACGTTCGCAAAAATTCTCAAATTTAATTATTTTACAAAACTCCTTCACCCTCTCTGTCTGTCTCTCTTTAGTAAACAGTTGTCCACTGCTGGACGTAAGCCTTCCCATTGAACGCCAAAGATCGGTTCCCTTCTATCATCCCGTGGATTTCAGCAATTTTATCCAGATCATCGATCCATATTCCGAACGGCCGATGTTTAGCGTTTAGCTTTGTAAACGCGTTTTCAATTTGACAGCTATATATGAGAAATTTTTAACGTTGACAAACTGTATAACATGACATCTACGCTTAGATTGAAGGCGATGTTTACGCTTTACGTCACTTGACTTCGTTTTCGTAAATGCGATCAAATAGTAGCTGGTGTAATCCGTTTAACGAAACCAAAGAACTATAAACTCGATTAAGCAAAACCTAGTTTTATTAAACTAGTTTTCAAATGCAAACAGTGAAATCGTCTCTTAGTTACTGTCGATTTGCTTATTTTTGACTTGTTCAAGTTCAATACACAAATCAGTACATCTATATGTTCAACACTGCACTTTTTATATTGTAAGGGGACAAACAATTAACAGATCGCCTGAAGATCACTGACGCACATGAAGAAACGCAACACCAGAGGACCTGAAGATACGCTGCCGGCCTTTGAGGAAGTACACAAGCATAAAGTAGCAATGCGCCATTAATATCATATAAGAGAAAAGTTAGTGGATGTTTTTCTACTTTTGTTATATAAATTTTGTACACATAATCTTACATATTTGATTTGTTAAAAAAAACAGAATAATATTTAATGTTTTTTAGTTTATAAACTATTATATTTCATTGAAGACGGCTCTATAATTGTTTATTAATTAATCGATATATCATTTGTATTACAGTACAAGCGACATTCGCGTGTCTGTACGTACAGCAAATAAATCACAACGCCGCGGGACACGCAGGAGGGCACACCTAGTGTTAATTGTTGGCGGCACGAGATTCCTTCATTAGCCGGCCCATGTTTTGCAAGGCCTGGCCTGGATTAGATTGATTCATTTCTTTAATTTCTTGTTACTTTCTAACAAGTGTGAAATGGGTCAAGTTACAGTCAAGTTACTAGTTAAGTAGTTTAAGAAACGCCAAGACACACATGCTAATTTTCTTTCTTGCGAGCCTTCCATCATATCTTTGAAATATGAATGATAGATTTTATCATTTTTTTTTCTAAAGAAATTTTACAAAAGGACTTTTGAAACACATGCTATTTAAAAAAAAATACGTTCACGCCCGTAACCCAGAGGGGTAGGCAGAGATTATGGATCTCCATTTGGCGCGATCATGGCACACCTCTCTCGCTTCTACATTCATACATCTACGCAACAAGCTCGTCGGTTACGGGTACTCCTTATATCGCCCTTCTTTAGTATGTTATTAATCTGATCGATATAAGTTCTCCTAGGGCGGCCCCTACCAACACAGCCACTCACTTTTGCAACATGAATTTGTTTCGTTACTCTCCCTACATTCATCCTTTCCTTTTGCTGTTTAACTGTCGCCCGAATACAATCTTATATTTACACAAGTATTTTTGTTAGTAATATTGAGTTGTTTGGCTGTTTCTCATTTATATTTAAACCTGTCAGACTGTCTGTACAAAATGTACAGTCCAAGTCCCATATTTATTATTATTGAAAACAAATATTACAATAACCAGTGGCCGTGACAGATCTTAACTTAGTACTGACAAATCATCAGGGCGGGTGACATTGAGTGTACTTAATAGCCACTCGTAGCTCTACCACCGCGGGCTGTTTGTGTCGTCCACTTACCATTGTGCCAGCCAAACGGATTAAGAGCTCTTAAGGCTGTACCTTAAGGACGTATACAGTTATTGAGGTTAACAGACTTGAAAATATTGTATAGGTTCTTTTGTTATCGTCCAACAAACGCGTGGGTTAGTGCTTGTCATTATTAATTTTGATTGTTTCTCAGACGTGGCCAATGCTGACAGGTAACGGAGTTCGAAATCTATGCACGGTTTCTGAAAACTTTGTCATTTTTTTTTAACTAACACAAGTGTCAAAATAAATGTCATGGCTAATCGATGTAAAACGTTTTTTTTAAGTCCTAATGAAAAATAAATGTACCCCAATATTATTATTTTAATTTTTAAAATGTTTGCTGCAAAGTGCGTGACAGTGCCGGTAGGGGGAACTAGATGAATTTATTTAAATGTAAAATAGATTAATAAAATACTTAAAAGCCAATATATGGAGTACCCATAACCTTAAAAATATTTATTTCTCCATACAAACTTTCATCCCCTATTTTAGACCTTTGGGAGATGAATTGAGAAAAAACCTTACTTAGTCCCCTACTTAACAGAAGTTTTTGTGCAAATTTTAAAGTCTCTAGGCCCAGTGGTTAAGGTTGTATGTCAGTCAATTTCTTTC
>JWHW01015645.1:0-18176 GCA_000931545.1 Papilio glaucus | reverse complement strand
TTTTTTTCACTGTTTACAATAACACCACTTCATTATAAAGGAAATTTGCCACTATCAAGATAAAAAAAAACTCTATAAAACCTGACAGTGAAGTAAAAACCTGTGGATACTAGGCGACCTCCACAGTAAATAGCTACACTATCGGAATGGGCGTCACCCGTTAGTGCACCTAATCGACCCATACTCGTGGGAATCCCTATGCAAAATTCCAAAACCAACAAAGATGAAGTGGAGAGGCAGAGAGAAGGAGAGGGAGAGGGAGACGTCGTCATTACGCTACTACGCAAACCAAACACCAAACCGAACCAGCGGGCCCACTCGTGGGCTCGCAGTAGGGGGCCGGTCCGAGGCATAGGACCGGCCAGAGGACGCCGGTCGGGGTGGACTCTTTTGAGTCTGCCTGTTGTAGCGAACTGCGGGGATTGAGGGGTCTCCGCAGTTGTTTTGGAGTCGCATATGCGGTAGGCATTTCCTGACATAAAAAAAAGGTTGAGTACGTAAATAAAGGTTATTTTTTTTGTACCCTCGGGTATTTTTTAGGATAAAAGGTACCCTTATTCCTTTTCTGTAACCCTAACAATGTGTGTACAAAATTTCACGATGATCGGTTGAAGCGTAATGCGTAAGCGTTCAATCACCTGATATATATTAAAGTTAGGATTATTTACTTGCAATATTGAAATTTATTATTATTAAAACTTGTATAATTTACTCTCGCCCCCGCCTACGATTAAAGTTTGTCAAATAGTTTTTGGTTATTTATTGGAAAATATGACTATTGTTAATGCGCTTCTTTCAAGTGCCATTTTAATTGAGGGACGAATCAAAATGGCATGCTGATGCATGCATGTCATCTATATATATAAAAATGAATCCCTATTTTCCTTGGTCACGACATCACGCGTGAAAGGCTGTGTCTGTTATTCTTAGATGAAGGTTCTTATGTGAGAAAAAATTAAAAAGGTTTTAAAAATGAATGAAAATTAGAAATTTTATGAAAACTTAACGACCATACCAACTCAACTTTTTTAATGTAATATTTTTTAATTTTTTTTTTAATCATTACATATACCAATTTGAATTCAATATAGTTCGAAAGGTCAACGTGTTTTGGTTAGTTATTCATAAAAATATATACATATATATATACTTTAGTTAACCAATAAGCAATTGTTTGGCAATGTACCGGTGAAAAGTATTTTTATCAAAAATAGACAAAATAGTTGTTTACAGCAACATCGTAGTACAAAATGTCTTAAGAAACCGTTCCATTTAATCCACCGCTTTATTTCAACGCTAAAATATGTCAGGATGTTATTTATTCTTTTGGCTTAGCGAGTAACAATTCTGCGACCCATACAAACAATGACTCCAAGTCTTTAAAACGAATTTTCTAAAGTGTTCCTACGTAAAATATTTATCTACGTAGCGCTACGGAAATACTACGAATGTCGAGACTGATATTAAGAGATCCAACTGTGATACCTTAAATTGTGAAATGTGTAATGTACTGCTGTAAGTACTGGCAGGGCCTAATGACATTTGACGTCCTCTAACGTTAAGCCTTAATTGCGATTAGCAAGTCTATTACGATTTGGCATTTCATTTATGCAACTTATTGCGTTCCATTTATTCGAAGTTGTTGAAAATTAACATTGATTATTGACGTTTGCCATCTTATTCCATTAAAAAATCACAATTTCAAGTATTTTTTAAGTAAGAATGGTTCCACTGCACACAATATTCATAATTGCATAATTTCATCAAATACTCAACTGTAAGAGAAGTAAACAGACAGTTAATAAAATATACATATATAAAGAGATTATATTATCAGAACAGCGAACGGATTATTAGGAAATGACTTGCAATGCCTTTCACTTGTGCGCAGAGTAAAGTGATTTGTCACAAATTTGAGGGTCATGCTTAACCCTAAGGCTTCATCTGTATACAGTTGATGTAATTTATCAAGCAATTGTTGGAACTAACAACACGCCATCCATTTAACGAGCAACCATTTTAGTGAGACCTCAATAAACACAATGTGGAATGACTATTCGTAAATTTGTTAACAACTAACCAACGTTTTATATATCTTGAATTTTTGGATTTTAAAACAAACTTAATGTTATAATTAAAGTAAGTTGCAATCTATTTGTGTGTACTGTAAATTTCTTTAAATATCTACGGACCTGAACTTAAACGAACACGTTTTTTACATCATTGTAGAGTATTCGATAAAGAGCGAAGTTCTAGGCTGGCGTACCGACGTGAACTTAAACGAATGTATTGTTGTAAAAACAAATTTAAAATACGATCTGAATTCGCATCGTCGCCGAGTAGGGTCCAAGCTAAATATTAACTTCGAATTTTATTAACAATTTTCTCATAGTATACGAAAAGAAATCGGTAACTTCCGAAACAAAGCAGCAACAACAGTAAAAAGGTATATCTTGTCATTACCTTTATTCCAAACGCCTAGCGATCTACTATCGGATATATCTGGGATTTTTGTTAGCGAAACTACTCGATAATTGATAGATGGACGAAATAAAAAAGAAGAAAAGAATTTATTTTAGTCCTCTAGTCATTTCAGTCCTTTTAACCTAATGTTATTTAACGTATTACTCTGATCTAACCAAAACATCTTCGGGTAGAGGTAATTAAATTGACGTAAAAGAGACATCAAAGTGCTCGTCCCTAAAGTTTCAATGTCGGACACAAGTAGCGGAGTTCTTGTAAATAACTGTAAATAATTATCCTTTTAAGGATCACCGTTCTAACTTGTCTAATTACTCTAGTTTAGGAAGTTGTACGATACTCCTTAGACACCTAGCAAATGTGTACGACACTACAACTAATGTGTTAATGTAAAAGTTACGTAGGACAGATAGCCATATACATTATGTAAAACTTTTGTATTTTTATAGTAGAAGGCGAGTAACCTGATGTTATATAACTATGATACAAGTACCCTTCAACTTCCACAATCACAAAGTCCTCTATGTAAGAAAGAGCCTGTAAATCCGCTCTGCATTGCTTACTCGGTCCGCTCCGCTTTCTCGGTCCTCCTCAATGGACAGTCACAGTAGCTCCGCTCCGCATTGCCCCTTCGGTCGTCTCCTCTTCCACGATACGCGTCAATGGACAGGCAGCCTTACAGATCCTGCTAGCGCTAGTTCTGAAACAGTTAAACTAAAATCACTATTAGAATGGAAAGGAACTCTCCACTTTGACAATATTTGTGGAATGTATTCCGTAGTACCCAATATTGAAGTTACCTTATTAATGCATACATGCCTTTACTTTTACATGCTTAGGTTATCAAACCTTACATCCCACAAACGAAAATATTTCGTTGTAAAATATAACAAAACAATATGGTTCATTTAATATTAATGTGATGTCACAAACTCTATAATTTATCTCATTTTCTACCTATTGTTCCGACCGTGTGTGGCGCTGTTTTTGTAAATCTGGCTGCCAACTGAATATGCGATGACGAATATCGTTGTTTCACAACTTAACCTTTTAATATTTTACTGTACTTTTAATTTAGCTTAATTTCCTCCAATTCTATTGAATAATGTTGAAAGAAGTTGAAAGAAGAATAACAAATGGCTGGAAGAGATACTGGAGTCTGAGAGAGGTCATGAAAGACAAAACTCTTCACATGAATGTAAAGAAAAAACTTTTCAACACCTGCGTACTACCTGTTTTAATGTATGGCAGCCAAACATGGGCTTTAACACAGAATACGACGAAAAAACTGGAAACCTGCCAACATGCCATGGAAAGAAGTATGGTGAATGTGAAAAGGACGGACCGTATTCAAAACCATGTAATCAGAAAAAAGACGAAAGTCATAGACGTAATAACCAAAATGAGAAGACTCAAATGGCAATGGGCAGGGCACATGATAAGAGGCCAAGAGAAATGGAGCAAAATAGTAACACGATGGTACCCTAGAGAGGGGAAAAAGAAAAGAGGCAGACCACAGAAAAGGTGAGATGATGACATTAGGCAAGTAGCAGGAGTAACATGGAATAGAGTAGCCCAAGATAGACAAGAATGGAAAAGGTTGGAGGAGGCCTTTGCCGATTGGCAAACAGACCTACAAAAAATAATTAAGTATTAGAACAGATTAGATTAAGATTAGTATAGCCACATAAATATATTTGTAAATCCATAGTGATAGTTTTTAGTTTTAATACTATGTAAATAGAGATTAAGTTGGTCTGAATAAAGGGCTTTTATTATTTATTATTATTAATTAATAAGTCACCATTATGGCGGTCGAAGATTTTATCTTATTTCATTTCTGTTAAAAGTCATTTTTGTATTCTTCAAAGTACAAGGAAACTCTGTTTAGAACAAAAATTATAAGTGAACAAGTGAATATCAGGTTTCATCAAAGGCATGTATGCTAGTTGAGAAAATGAACTGCATTTTTGCGGTATCTGAGAACTGTACGGTTTATTTCTTTTCTATGCTTACATGTTTATGCAGGCGAGAGGATTTCGACACTGTTGTTTAATTATGAAACAAAACACGTATTTCACCTTTAGATGAAAAGAATTACTGAAAAATACTGTTTTTTTCCAACTACGATTTCAATAGAATTGGCCTACTACGGTTTATTTTCAGGCAATTTGACTACCACAATATGGTAATGTACGTATATATCGTTATGAAACTCTGGTATATAAAAAAAAAGTTTAGATATATGATTAAGATAAACACGAGATAAAGTGAAAAATGTTGACATGGACCAGTCGTAAAGTTCTTTAGAAACATTTAGGTAAAAATGCTGGTTGTATAATGCGATAGTCGCTCAGTTTTATACTTGGTTTTCATGTTTATTCTGAATTCATTATATTATGAAACATAAAGACTAACATTATTTTATTAAATATCTAAAACAATGATAAAAAACAATGGCAGTTTAGTTTTTTATTTTAATTCTTCATCAGATTTGGCTACCTAGATAGTCCACCATATTGTTTCAATAAATTCCAAGTTCTCAGAATTCTTCCATTGTTCCGTAGTTCAATACTACACTTGTAGTATTACAAAAATTGTCATTTCACATCATTACATAATGTTAAGGAAACTAGTTCACTACATAAATATGTGAAATATGCCTAGAGGATCGATATACACGTGTATTTGCTATTATTTCTTCTTAAAAACGCTGAATAAAAATCTCTTAACGCGGACCAACTGGTGTAAAATGTTAGATCTTTTTCCTCTTCCCTAAGTTCATCTGATTGTAAAGCAAAAGGTATCGGCCATAAGAATCCGAAAGCATCCGAAATGTTTGGACTATTGATAAGAAATTTACGTTTATTCGGCACGGATATGAATCTCAACTTACACATTACGTTAATGTTGACAATAATTGTTCCATAAAATTTAATAGGACATTCCAAACTGCTAACGTTACACCATCATTTGCTTTTGTTACAAATTGTGAAATGTTGAAAAATTCTCGAAAAACATTTCGCTTCAGTTCTCATCTGTGAAAGACATAACCTAGTTATTCTGTCTACCGTGCAAATCCACGTCATTCTTCCTTTCAAGAGGAACTTTACCCGTTTTCCCAGCTTCGTTATTTTCTAGTGGAATATCGGTTCTTCTCTCGAGTTCAGACATTGTAATTGTAATTAAATTTTCATCAATTTATTTCATTGATTAGTTAAAACGAAATTACTACCAGACGATACTACTTACTCTTTGAAATAAGGAGTACATATAGCGCAGGAGACACATTCTGAAATCTTATCTACTACTTTGTACCCACCATAACTCTTCGAGAATATAATATGTGAACAATCATTATCTTATATAAAAATAGGAAAATGATTAAATCACAATGCACTCCGCAGTTGCCGTAAATAATTAAATTATATTGATAGAAAAATATACCCGTATGTATTCTGATTAAAAAGTTATAAATTAAATCCAGTTTGGTGGGAAAGGAAATAATTTAATTCTGGCATCATTTAATTTATCTGATTGGGCCTTCCAACTTTGAATTTCATTAATTTTCAGTGAGTTAAGTCAATTAAAGAGCTTTTATTATACATGAAGCGATGCTGCCATGTTTTTGTGAATTCAAATGAGACGTTTTAAAAGTTATAATATGTGAATATAAATCCAAAACCATTGATCCAAGTGACATATTTCTATGTTTATTTTTAAAGTAATTGATGGTCGGCATACACGATGCGCCCTCACCCCAATGTTAAGTGATCACTTCAACCCATCACCCCCAGCCATCAGAAAAGTTACAATACAAATACAAACGAACTCGTAAGTCCAAAGCTGTGTGATGAGATAAATATGGATATTGAAAAATTAACAAATGACTTAATATAGTACATTAATAAACCTATCCTAAAAATAAATATACTGATAGTACACAACGAAAATCAACAAGGAACGTTGAAATCGACTTTTTTTAATAATAATATTCAACCAAAGTAACATTTTTAAGCTAACCTCTTAAAACTTTATAATTTTTGTATAATACTAAAAGCTAAGTACATATACATATAAGTATGTATTTTCAAAAGGTATTATTTTAAGTAAACTAAATATTTAAAAACAAACTATTCGTCTGAGTGCAACCGAAAGTTAAAAGCTAAACAAGTTTATTAAAGTAAATATGTTCAAAATGCTAACCACGTCTCCCCTGCAGTCCCATTACAAACAGCAGTTGCTTAAAAATTGCTAATTTTCTTTCGATATCATAGTCAACATTTACGAAATCTGTTAAACAAAATAAACGTCAAAACTCGTCTAGATCTTTTGTAATGCAAAATACGTTGTGTCGACTTGACGTGGATGAAACTACAGCACTAAAACCTACTTACCAGGCCAGGAGAAAAACTTATAGTATTTATTTTAACGTATGCAAGGATAATGAGTGTTTCACTATTAACAATTAATGGATTTGAATTTAAATAGAGTACCAATGTTTGATCATACTGGTACTGATTTTTTTATTGCGAACATATATAAGAAAAATTGAAGTAATTAAAGGCTGTCATTTATTAGACATTTGAACGAGTAAACATATTTTATAGCATATGTATTTAAATTACTTACATTGAAGTACAAGTTACAATATTTTAGATAGGTTATAAAGTAGGCCGTGTTAAAGTGTTTTCCTGTTGATATGGAATTGTTTATTAAACATAGATGTAAACCGATTGAAGAGGGAGTAACGAAACAAATTTATGTTGCAAAAGGCAGCGTTGACAGGGGACGTCGGAGGAGAACTTATATCGCTTAGATTAGTGACATACTAAAAAAGGGTCATATAAGGAGTACCCGTAACCGACGAACTTGTATGCGTAGATATATGGATGTAGAAAAAGCGAGAGGTGTCTCAGGATCGCACCAAATGGAAATCCATAATCTCTGTCTACCCCTCTGGGTTACAGGCGCATATTTATGTAAATGGAACAAAGTTAATGCCCTCGGTTTTAATAAAACGCCTGACATCATATTTTGCGTTTTATGTCCTTGTCAATATCACACTAGGTGAAAAGTGGCCTTTACAAAAGGCCTTTACAGCGTTTCGGTGCAAATCAGCGTAAAAGAGAACGATAAAGCGAGACACGGTTTTAGGCGTGCGAAAGGTACAGTCGGTAGCTGAGAAAAGGGCAAAGGATGAGATTTATTACGTGTCAAGTGTCCACTCAGATACCTACATTTATTCAGTTGTCTTTACAAATCACCTTTATTCCAGTTCTTTTATTATACCAGACGAAAAAGAATATATGATTGCAAGTGTTATATAAAGGACTATTCGTTACTGCTTTGTATGTAATATTTTATTTAGTCTACCATCTTGGAAAGTAAAATAAAATACATCGTTGGGCCTTATAAAATTTAGCTTCATTGAAATTCTCAACAAAATCTCTAATGAAACAGAAAATTATAATTGTTAAAATTCGGATGTAATATTGTTACGAAACCTTAAAAAAAAAGGAAAACAAGTGCAAAAAAAGAATAGTATTTTAATTTTTATGAACCGTAAATTAACTTAGTGTTCAGACAGGTCTTTTATTTAATTTAATATTATTAATGAGATGGTAATTTGATGATGCAATAAATATTTTGGTAAGGCATTAAATTCGTTCATTCTCCAAATTCTATTTCGATAGAGCCTCGCGTAAATCCAATTAACCGTCTGCTCCCGTCGTTTAATTTCAATGTCACATTGTCTTTATGAACATCACAAATTAAAGTTTAGATATTTAATAACGGATTACGTCAGAACTGTGATAAGTTTAAAATAAAATATAGCACCAACAGCACGGGACACTGTTTTAACGATAGTACAGCTGGCAACTGTTGTGTTGTTGTGGGTATTCATGGGCGGCGCTGATCACTTAGCCTTAGGCAACCAGTTGCTCGTTTACCCCTTTCTATACAAAAACTGCAGGATCTGTTACATAAAATGTCCAGCTGGAGAGTGCCAGTACCACATCTTATACCTTTCTGTAGTGATGGTATTTAAACTTCTTTTTAGGATAACGGTCAGAGAAGCGCTCTATGCTCGCTTGTTGAAGGACCCTAAGTCGTATGGGTTTGGAAATACTGCTGGCGATAGACCATTCCACAACGAGGTTGTGCCACAACCGCAAGTCCTGTCTCTATCCTATCCTTTCCAATTATTTTGATTACCTACGAGGAGTAAGTTCTCTTCGTAAGCTCATAATGGAATCTTCTTCTTGTAATCCTTTTAGTTGAGGTTTTAATATAGGTTTAATGAAAAAGTAGCCTTCTTTTTAAAGATCCTAGCTTAATACAAAAATGAACAAAGTTAATTATCGGAAAATTGTTACGTATGCGGCAGCAGTATCACGGATTTGGGTCACGTTTTTGAGGTTAGAGATTAAGGTACGTTCATTTCTAGTTTTAGAAAGCATGCATAAAAGTGGTTATAGGTGCACTTTATTCAATCCCGACACATTAAAGACTTTCTCATCGGGCAGAAGCACGTTTGCCCTCTTATGCTATAAAAAAGCCCGTCGACTGTTCTATATATGTATATGGGACTCTCACAAGGATCTGTCTTTAGCGTGTTCTTTAAGAATCATATGTCGTTTGACAAGCCGCGAGACATTACCTCAGAAAAAAAGTATATGCTCTGCTCGGGTCGGTGGTTTAAAGATTATACTTTGCATAAAACACATTTCAATAACTATTATATAGAACGAAAAAACATTTTATTTTATCTCTTAATGCGCACTAAAGCGAGGACATCATATAACTTTTTGTCTAAGGATAAGAAAGATTTTGTGGTAATTCGGTCAATGTTGGATTTAGTGCCACTTTTCTTAGGTGAATATGTGCTGGTAAAATATCTTGGATTTATTTCTGTTATGAAAATACGTGTAATGAATGAATAGATGTGATCAAAATAAGATCCTCTTGATTAGACTATATATAACCGTGATCTTTGCCAGATATACTTACTTGTAAAATGAAGGTTTACAACATTTGTTTAAAAAAAAATCAAATTTTGTATATAATATTTTTAATATTTTAAATAATGGCTTGTCAATAAAAAAAGAAATATCCCACCATGCTGTCGGTTGCAAATCTATGATATATAGATGATATACGGACAATATAATAGATAATTTCTACCATAAAGCTTATAATTACAGTATCGTTATAATTTGAACTCGAAGAATAAAAAAAAATTATGGTTAAAACCTCGTGTGCAATTATTATGTATGCACTACCATTATAAGCTTAAAATCAATACATACGCATTACATTATTGCCACATTGCATTTATAATCTGTATATAATGTCACAAAAAACATAGAGAAGCTTAAGTTTTTTGTGACGGAGATAAACATTTGCGCTTATAAAGATAAAAAAATAAGAGCACTCATCCTTACCATAGTGACGTAGAAAAATGACGTATTTTATATTTTTCGATCCTCAAACCTCTCACTTACTTTTTTCTCATGGATTATGAAAAAAGTACACATTTTCATCGCATGTGGATATTCTTGATGTCTCGTTGTGTTAAAAGTTTTGGATACTGACTGACTAATGAAAGTATTAATTTATTATAACCAAAATAATGAACCCAAATTGAACCAATTACAGTAGTAATTGGCTCCATTTTAGTACCAATTTAAGACACATTTTCCGTTTTTCTTATCAAAATACTTTTAATCGATTCTAATATTTAATGTTGATAGAAGAAGCGTAAACGTAGTTAGCGGAAACGGCGCCTGATACCTATAGGCATCTGCAAAAAGCAAATAAGTTGAAAATTCGTTGCCTATTTTTAATTGACGGAGAAGAGGAAACAGAAAAAAACATATTTCCATTTTCTATCCATTCCCTTTTCATCCGTGAAATCCACTTCCCAACCTTTCATCATTAGAAAAGGATGGGAAAAAGAGTACAAGAATTACGCCTCCGGCAACTTACCCATCAGATATAACGCAGAATACTCCTATTTCACGCCTGCCTTCTGTCGTGGTATTTCACCTGGCGAGCCAGCTCATTCGTGCAACAGAATTATTGTTGCAGGCTCTACCAGTATTAATGTAAATAAACTTTGTTTTTTACATTAAGGTATTACAGTACGGTAATAGATAAGACCAATGTTAAAAAGTTACAACTATAACTACAACTAAGCTATAGAATAATAACCTCTTTTAACACTTAAAATCAGTCTTGTCTTGTTCGTAATCCAACTAATAAGTCTTGTTCGTAAGCCAAATAATAATGAAATAGTAATACAAAATATCGTACTGGAACACGCAAAGGCGTTTGATTTAATCAAGGCACTTGTAGTTTCACCAGCGAGTCAGTCGAGAGACTACAAGTGTTTTAATTAAAACTTATACTTAAGAACATTCGACAAAATGACAACAACAGTAAATCGTTGAATTTGTTTTGTTCAACGATTCAGTTGAGTCAATCTGATCTAGACTTAGTAGCGGTTTGACAACACATTTTTAAGTAATTATAATCCGAATAAAAACACAAACACAGTTTCACAATAAAAAATCGCGCCAAGTCCACTTTCGCAAGCCAAATTTCAAAGTTCACAAACAAGAAAATAAAGTAAAAATTTGCACTTTACAATAATATTTGTAATAAAAAGAAAAATAATCGTTATGGCTTTTCAATAATCGATCTTTTAATTTAAATATAACATTTAAGAATAAAAATACACATTTTTTGTCACATTTGAACATACGAAAGTAGTACGAAAAGCAGTAATAATTTTTTCATATTTCATATCAAAATTTTTTCGTTGTTCTACTCGATTAATCGGTCATCTCGTACAACTCGATTAATCGATCAACTCGTACAACTCGATTAATCGATCAACTCGTTCAACTCGTACAGCTTCTACAATTCGATTAATCGATGAACTCGTACAACTCGTTCAATTCGTTCAACTCGTACAACTCGTTCAACTCGTACAACTCGTTCAACTCGTACAACTCATACAACTCGTCCAACTCGTACAACTCGTTCAACTCGTACAACTCGTTCAACTCGTTCAACTCGTACAACTCGTACAACTCGTTCAACTCGTACAACTCGTACAAATCGTTCAACTTGTACAACTCGTTCAAATCGATCAACTCGTAGAACTCGTTCGACTCGTACAACTCGTTCAATTCGCACAACTTGTATAACTCGTTCAACTCGCACAACTCTTTCAACTCGTACAACTTGTACAACACGAGTAATCGATAAAACTTGTACAATTCGTTCAACTCATACAGCTCTTTCAACTTGTACAACACGATTATTCGAATAACTCGTACAACTCGTTCAAATCGTACAACTTGATTGCCTTGCTTTGACGACCTATGTCAGCTCGATCTCTCTTCAGTATGATAACGTTTTCATTTGATTTGAGAATTGACAAACGTCAAAACCAGCGTTACCAGACCATAATTTAATACTGTGGAGATATGATGTCAAAAATATTATTTTTGGCAACCGTAAATGCGTAACATCTTCTGATATTTAACGGTAATATATAAGTTATAGGTATTTTTCAAAGTAATTCGAGTCAGAAATATGGTATTTTTGACATATCAGCAAGGTATTTTAAAATTATGATCTGGTAATACTGAGTTAAACTTGGGAATAAATTCATCCGCAAGAATTATAATAATTTAAGAATTGAATAACGCTAAATAATTGAAAAATCAAAACAATTTGTGGTGTTATATGAAAACAAGTAATAAATAAAATCAATATGTCAAAAAGGCAACCCTCGAAATATAAGGCATAGTATATCATATCTATCATTCTAATTCGTTACTCAACTAACAGTCTCTAAATCATGCTAGCGTACATTAACAATATTCAATCAACATAAGAAATCATCATCTCCCTTCCCTTTTCCCTCTTACATGGGGTCGGTTCAGTACGACCATAGTTTTTACCGTACAAGTTTTGACTACCTTTTTTAACCTGGCGGCCTGCCTAAACCCAATCCTCATTGGGACAGTATAACAACACTAAACATAACGAATATTTAAAAATTAAATGGGGTTCCCCAATATATTTGCTAATTACATTAACCAACGATCTCCGAAACAATATCAAGACAGAGGAACAATAGACATTTAAAAATTAAACGAGCTCATTATAACAAATACATAAACTAATTACGTAAAACAGCGAGTGTTAACGTTATCATTAACCAGTATGACTTGCCTTAACTGCTAATTACAAATGTTATACCGAATATGCTATTTATCTATCTACAAATTGTTATAACATTAATACAATTATGATTACGACATTGATAAATACTTTTAGATAATTTTATTGCTTATAAAATAAATAAATATGCGCTCACGCCCGTAACCCAGAGGGGTAGGCAGAGACCACGGATTTGCATTTGGCGCAATCCTGGCACACCTCTCTCGTTTCTTCTATATTCATACATCTACACATACATACTCGGTTATCTCTCCTTATATCGCCCTTTTTTAAGTAAACCGCTAATCTTACTTTTGCAACATAAATTTGTTTCGTTATTCTCTGTTCATTCATCCTTTCATTAAGTCCGAACCATTATTTATTTGATTGCTTATGACCTTCCATATGCTATCAAATTGTATTCTGTCCTTAAAAAATATTTAGGCATTGCGTTTATAGAAGTCATAGCGATTTTTGAAACGAAAAGGTTAGAAAATAGGGAACGCTAAGCGATTTCTTGTGTAGTAAAATCGTACATATGATTTCATGTCGCCGGGGAACTAATATTAGAAATATATCTTTTCTGTACTAGATGACGTGAATTCAATGGTTGAACCATGCAGTGATTTCGCTGTTGCTTGTCTATTATTATTATCTATTTTATCGAGAGTAGCGAACAGAAAACCTAAAAACCTTTGCATCAACTTCTCCTTTATTTTTCTTTACCCACCTCTTCTCTTAGCTCTGCCGACTCCCTGAGTCTCAATCGACTTAAATTCTTTCTGACCTTTTTATATTCAAATAAAATTTTAATCGTTTTTCCTTAAAAACAAAAAAAAGTAGCACAAGCATCTGTTCAATTTGACATCTGTAATTGAATTTCGTAAAGGTTTTACCCAATTTATTTGCTTACTGACCTCTATATCTTTTATTAAAAAACTTTAGTAGATTTAAAAGGAAACTTCAAAGAAGCAGATGGCTTTCGGTTTTGAAAACATTTTGTTTATTGAAATTATGCTAGGCACATAATTGGGAAAGGTTGCACACACATAATTGGGAAATGCATCGGTGGTTCGGGCAAAGGAATGAAAGGATGAAGAGAGAGTGTTAGCAACGTGATGAAAACACCTTTTTACGGTATTGTAACTGACAGCTGGCAATAAGGAGCAGCCTGATTGATATTAAAAAAAGATAAGACGGACGATTTTTGGCAAACTTTGATGAAAAAATAAGGCGCAGACGCTCGCCGTCGAGTAGCAGCAGCGACGCCCGGACGCCGTCAGTCGTTAAAAAAAGAGGTAACTGCAGATTTAACCGAAAATGAAACTGAGTACGAACCTTCATAATATTAACTGATTTTAACCCATTTCGAGACAACGTAACAACATGGATTAACGTCTTAAAGTCATACGCTTCAACGTTTTCGTGAAATGATAGCACGATACGTTACCAGGCGCTCAATAAACTGAAAGATTAAATTGATCAAAAATAAATAAACAAAAAAATGTTAAAATTGACGAACACTAAAATTATTTAACAGAATATGTTGTTGTAATGAAATAATATGATGTAATGGAACTAAAAAATTAAGGGAGTAATGAAGCTGGTCATTCGTTGCATTAATTTTATGAAGACCTTCTAACGTAATTATTACTCACCACAATCGGAGGTAGTCTACCTAAGACTAAAGGTGTGAACTGGACCAGGCGCTACCCCGGATTAAGGGAGTAATAAATGTATGGTGATGACAACGATTTCTAAGACTAAAAGAATCCTATTAAATTCGAGACGATACCATTTCTGTATTTGAAGGGCCGAACGGTGACCAATAAAACGACTTGCTATTTTCAGATTATTTTTCTCACAATAATTGATTAGCGGTTTGCTTGAGGACATGCACATTGTAGGAGGGCCGTGATAGCAACATGGTGGAAACACCTTTTTATTACGCTGACAATACCGTTTTAAGGTATTGTAACAGGCTGACATAAGGAGCAGCCTGATTAATATTTTTTAAAAGATGGGAGGGAGGATTTTTGGAGGGATTTGCTAAAGAAAAGAAGATTAAGTGTTGATGTTGCCAAAATTAGTACCATAGTAAATTAGTGACGTACTAAAGAAGGGCGATATAAGGAGTACCCGTAACCGACGAGCATGCTAGATGTATGGATGAACAAGAGCAAGTAAGTTGTTCCAGGATCGCGCCAAATGGAAAATCCATAATCTCTACCTACCCGCCTGGGTTTCAGGCGTGAGCGCATATTTATTTAATTATGCTACGCCCGAAATCTGTTTAAATTACGTAAAGGCCTGCTACTTAAGGCAATAATATAAAGCAATTTTGTAAATACTATACTCTACTCTACCATGCTTCATATAACTTTTTTTATAACTTGTCTTATAGATACATTGAATTTTATCACTGCGCAACTTCCACTAGCGTGCGCCTTATTATGTTTTTAGCTCTGTGACGCGACCTATTTCTTTGTAATAAAATCCGCTCTCATTGATTTATAAATTAATACTATCTATTATTGCTCTTTAACTACAGTAGTATATAGTCTAATGGTAAAGGAACTGCGAAACATACACAATATGGTCGTGGGTTCGAGTCCGAAAATAGTATTTTGTTGTGAACCAATCAAGTTTAAGCCTGGTTGGGAATGGCTTAAAGAAACTTGGTATAGTATATCGACAATCTACTAATATTTCATAGTTTGCGTCAAGCCGACCGTAAAAAACTATATCTAAAACCTATTATAGTATGGACTACGTACGTACTGTGCCCGACCACACATAAAAAGTGGGAAGAACTGTTTCACATTTTGTGCATTGCAAAACAAATGTATCTTCTTTATAACTTTAGTCTAAAAATCAAAATGAATTCGAATATGTAATAAATTACACGGTAACTGATACTTTAAATAAAACACTTTAGCTCTGTATCCGTTGAAATTAATTAAGAAAAAATTTGGATTGGTTACATATATCCAATACTCAAAGCTTTTCGATTTACTTTTGTGGTCTATAAAATTTTATATTCCATAAAATTTTTACTTCAACGACACTGTGAACTTTTTAATTGAATCTCGCAGAACCCTGTAATTGAAACGTAAAAATTTAATTAGACGTTTTACTTTTTCTCTTACAAGGCTGCGATCTGTCTGGTGTTTTGTTGTTGAACGTAAGCAAGCACCCTTTTATTGTACCTTGTTTTATTGATGGTTTATCAACTAACAATCTCTGTTATAAATCATTTAAAAAACACAAATACTAATACTTTTAAGACCCATTAGTCTCGAACGTCAATGTTACTGATATATCGTGATGTGTCACAATTGCTACGATCTGTATCGTTTTTTTTTAACTAAAAGACGTGGATACAAATCCTTTTGGACTGAGAGGGGTTAACAGAGAAAAGGAAATATCCTTATTCCTGTCTCTCCTCTTCTGTCCATTAAAGGTAGGCAATCATCTGCAACACATTTGCTTGTTGCGGATGTCTATGGGTAGCGCTCACTTAACATCAGGTTATGAAAAGTACGTAAGAAAGTAAGATTTATGAAGTGAAAACTTCTTTAGGCACGCTTGACTTGGAGAGTAAGCTGGTGAATGTGCGACGAAAGCGTTACGAAAAGTGTGATCAGGCGAGGCGATCGGAAGTTATTTGATTTTTGAACAGTTTAGTTTAGTTATTTTTCTTGTATTCAATTTCAAATTTTATTGTTAAGATTAGATTTATTATTACAGTCGAGCCTGTTTTGAACTTGCCTGTGTTTTTTATAGTAGAAGGTGGCAAACGAGCAAGCGGGTCATCTGATGTTAAGTGACCCGCTTGCTCGTTTGCTACCCATATGCATCCAGCGACAATAGCAACAAGCATATATCGGAAACATCAGACAGGTTACAAATAAATCTGAACACCAAAGTTCCGTTCCACTGCGTAGTTGGACATATTTATTGCTTACTTCTTTTAAAGATTGTGATCAACGCTTTACGCCATTCCTTTGAGAAATGGCTCAAAGATCTAACATATAAAACGTGGAAGCCAAATAAAAAAAATGTTTCGATTCGTTTGCATGTTTGAAATCTCGATCTCGAAATCTCATGCAAACACAAAATCAACAAGTATTCACAAGGCATTATAACTAAGCTGGAGAATTTTAATAATTGAACAAGGTTTTTAATACTAATTCGATAATATGGAATGGATGAACACATTCTTTTATTTCACTCAAGAATTGGACGGATATCTTCTTCACTTTCTTATCATGACATATTAACTTTTGATATTTGTTATATAAACATTATGTTTCGTGTTAAGGGTAAATGAAAGAAATCTTAGATTGTAAAGTTTTAGACCGATAGATTGAATAAATTTCCAAAACTAATATCACCTAGTCAGTTGGTTATTTTGGTTAATTAATCGTATAATTAAGTAATAATAAAAATTAAAAATAATAATTAAAACTAATATCATCAGTTATTTCAAAGACAATAACTAAACATTTTAAACAATCAAATTAGTATTGATTACTATTAGTCAAGCAACAATGAGGTCGATCTATTTCATCATACATTTATATATGTTGTACTTACATAGCTAGCGAGAAGCGTTACGGTGTTAATTATACATATAAATTCTAATTATATATGTTTATTCGAGCACATTATTGGGATACCAGAAATTAACCACCATAAGTGTATTGTCCTGTGAAACACTATGGTTACCTCAAACGTAATTGATTGAACGCTATTCCGCACAAACAAAGCGTCCTGTGTATTATTATTGCTCGAGACTAATAAGTAACAATAATCCAAAAAGTTATAAAAATAGTGAAATATTAACTATTTATATTTTATAATTTTAATCAATCTTCAAAACCTCACTTACGTAGTCGTTAAACAGTCATCGCTTTGTTATTTCTATTTGAAATAACATATATGAAACAAGAAACATTTTTATTATTACTCCATGTTTTTTACCAATACCTTTCAAAAAAATTGTTTTTACATAAATTAAGGTAAGCGAACTTTAGAAGCGTATAGAACGACTAGTGACCCGCCCCGGCTTCGCCTGGGTACCATCAAATATGTTGATCCGATCGCTACCAGCTGACACCGACTCTAAAAATAAATATGATTAAGAATTGATTCTTATGTTTAATTGCGTAAAATTATTTTATACTTTTAAGTGCATTTCTTGTTATTGAATATAGTTTTCTTGAAGTCGGTTTTGTTTTTATTTAAAAGTTTTTTTCTGTTCATGCCCTCGTCTGTCCATTAAAGGTAGGCAATGGATCTGCAACATATTTGCTTGTTGCGGATGTCTATGTGTAGAGCTCACTTAACATCAGGTGATACGCTTGCTCGTTTCCGACCTTCTACCAAAATAGAAAAAGAATACAAAATACTTATAATTAAGTGTGTGGGAGTAGCTCATAGTAAAAGAC
>JWHW01015625.1:176462-201623 GCA_000931545.1 Papilio glaucus | reverse complement strand
GCTCATTAACATTGTGAGACGCGGTGAATTGGAGAACGCAGCGCGTCTCTTTGCTATTTGGCAATGCGCCACATGTAGGCCGCCATTGCCTTATCGAAAATCCATTAAAGACGCCATCCGTCAGGTTACCGGGTCTATCGGGTTGCACTACATAAAGCTAATTCTTAATTGCTAAGAGACACGAGTGCCTTTACATTCCATAAAGGTACTCACTACAGTGGTGGGGTAGAGCAACAACAACATCTGTTGCACGAATGTGCGGCTCAACTGTTGATATAGCACGACCTCACAGAAGATATGCGTCAAGTAGTATTCTGTGTTCGTCCGATGGTAGAGGTGCCTGAGGCCTAATTCTTCTTCGATTCCCCTTCCTATCATTTTATGATAAGGAAAGAATGGGAGGGGGAAGAGGATAAGGCGGAGACGAGAATGGATAGGAGAAGGAAATAGTATTATTTCTGTTTATCCCCATTAAAGGTAGGCAACGCATCTGCAATTCATTACCTTGTTTCGGATGCCTATGGGCAGCGGTCACTTAAAATATCAGGTGAACTGCTTGCTCGTTCGCCACCTTCTTGCATCAAAATATCATATAGCGCCATCTAACGAAAAAATGGAGTATCAGAAGGTGAATGAATAATATCCATTGATTATACTGCAACTACAACAATATTAACAATGCAAGCACGTCAAAAGATGGCGCTGATAGTTTATCGAGAAAGACTGCTGCTACGGAGATAAACTTGAAATAAAAACCTCAGCCAAATATAATTCGTCCGTTTCCGAGATACACGAAATAAATAAATATACAAGAAACCTTCATTTAATATTTGTAGTTATATAATAATTAACGGCCGCTTTGAAGCGCCAACAGCGTAATGGTTTGATGCCGCGTAGGTTTCGTGCATTGCGGCTGTCTGCCTCGTACTTCGCTGCTTGTCAAACGATCTGTCCTTCGATAAAAGTACCCTTCCCTTAGCACTACAAGAAAACAAAATCGTTTTATTTTTAATTTTAATAACTCGGTAGTAATCGTAGACAATAAGTAAGTGACTCTACTAAATAAAAATAATAAAAAAATATCTAAAAACGTGTGCACGTATAGTTCGGTGGTTGGTCGCGTACGTGGTGGTATACGTGCACAACAACTTAAAGCTAAGAACTCACAGAGCAATTTTCACTCTCGCCCGCGGCGTCTGTAGAATGCGGATATATGTATGTAAAAAAATTAATACATTTAACTTATAGGCCACGTTTTACGTCCGCAACGTATCCGATCGTTTGCGGCTCCCGACGCACCGGACAACTAATAGAATCGCATGGCCCGCGGTCGCTCGCAGCTTTGGCGAGCAACAACAATCACAAGTGGTCGACAGGCGAACTACACTTAACGTACCATCATACGATCCATCGTAAATGCGGGCGAGCGAAAACTGCTACCGCAGCGGGCGCATGTACAAACCTCTCCGTGAATTCTTAGCCTTGAGGCCCGGCCGTTCAAAAGCGGCAGAAGTAAGCTTAAAATATAATTTTATATTAAATGTACACAAAATTGGACCATGGGAAGTAAAAGAATTACTTATAAAAACATTACCTATTTACTTATTGTAAACATCGTTAATGTATATAATGTAGCATTCATTTAAATACACAAATAAAAAAATAACCTTAACATTTTAATTGTAACAATATTGGATGCAATTACAATTACAAATGCAAAGGATATTCTAGGAGTAATTGACCACATTATGGTAAGTCACGAGGCGAACATGATCTCTCTCAATACTCGAAGGCCGAACGAAGTACAGGACGCCGTGGTTGCCTTTACTTAATAAATAAAACTCATTTATTATCTTTAAAACAAAACATAGAATAAACATTAATTACACACAAAGAAAGCAAAAGGTACTAGTTTTCAGCCCACCCCACTAGTTGCCTCGCGTCTATTCAGAGGAGACTTATAAAATAAATAAACAATACTAAAAAAAGACGTGAATACCGCACTAACTAAAATGAAAAGAAGAACGAAGCTACAAATCATGAAAATGAAAAAGAAGGAAATTCTAGCAAGGAAGTTGAATAATTAGTTGACTTAATTAACACTCCTGTCAAGTTAATAGCAGTGCCAAACCAATATCAGTTTCTAAAATGAGAAGCAAAAAAGGTTGACGATCATGCTTGTTGCAACTCAAATGACATTTGATCGGACTTTGACAGTGAACTAGCTAATCTTTCTGATAATCAGACTTTCAGAAACTGGGCGTAAGAAAAGAAGAGATATCGGAACGTATTTGCACAGAATGACATTTATATTCAACAATTTGACTTGTTTTGTTTTATTTAAAAAAGGAACACGAGTGCTTTGTCAAATGATTTCAAAACTAATAACCTATCTCTTTTAAGGTTAAAAAGTTTTCCAAGATTGTATATTTCATTAAGTATTCTTTTATCTTTGGATATATCATTTTCTTGTTGTGCCGACTGAACAGCGTGTCGAGGTGATTCCAAGACAAGTCTTCAACATAGAACAACTCCAACACATTAGGAAGTTTCTCCTTTAACCATTCTACGTCCTTCGATGACACAATTTTATCATTCTTACCATGAATTATCACAACAGGCATTTTTGTCATATTGATATTGTACAGGGGAGGGTCGGTTCGACCGTACATTCTCAAATTTGTAATGGAACCATAGTCGAATTGTTTAAAATTGTCTGCCTTCAAAGTTTGAGCGAACCACGTTAAAGTCTTGAGCGATGTACCCGCAGGAAAGTGTGCCGTTAGAGTACGAATCGTCGACGCAGCGATGGAGTCACGATGTATAGAGTCTATGAGGTACAGGCCCACCCTGCACCAAGTGTTTGCACTGAAATTATCTCGACACAGACTAGATGTTATCGTTTGTAGGTTACGTCCATTTGGAAACGCTTCAAAATTGAGAGCATTGTACGTATCTGGTTCTGCAGTTTCATAGATTATAGATAAATATCTGAAGAAAATAGATTCTGTATGTTTCATTCTCGAAGCTGGATGAAGAAGTATCGAAAGTCCGATGTTGTTACATAGCGAAGGTCTTTCTGAGCACATCATAAGTAAAGCGGCGCCACCTTGCGAGTATCCGATATAACTAACTTTCTCAGATCTAGTACAAGAGAGCATGTAGTTGATTACAGCGGGCAAATCATAAAAACCGACTTCGTGCAAAGAAAATTGCCAGAATTCAGGATCACTGTCAGGATTAAATCTTACGTGTCTTCTCGAGTAATAATTACCTCGTGCATTGGCCAGCCAGAGGTCGAAGCAACTGTCCGCAAGCAGGTATCCCAGCCCGGAGCTCGGACCAGAGTCTATCCAACTGTCTGAGCTCACGAGCAGACCGTGCATGATCAGTACTGGTGCATGACGGACTGTCTTCTTACAGTTTTTACCTTTTGGCATTCTGAATATCGTTAGAATGTAACCATCTTCCGTAATAACTTGATGTTCCTCCGATCTGTAGCCATGTTTAGCTGTCGATTCTGTGAAATTGAGCGCCCCTCCGACGTTGTCAATTCCACAATCAACTTCTTGAATAGTTATTTTAAATATAAATACGCCCACGGTCCACCAAAACAACTTTTTATTCATATTAATTATTAGTTTTGTATTCAGAACTAGCAAAATATTATGATATGGGATTTTCAAATTTTCGTTGTATGTAAAGTTTGATTAGCTGTCAATTTTTGAACTGTACTTGTTAACGCACTTCTCCGTCTTACAAACTTTTAACAACTGGTCTTTTTTTTCTGTTAATTAAATTTAACACAATATTACGCCCAACGTTACCAGCACCATTCACTTAAAATTTTAAAATCTTGTTTTTAATTTAAGGTTAAATCTTTATGAGGTTTAATATCCAACTACGAATCTGTTTCCGTGGTTTTATAAAGTTCTATGAAATTATCGACAGCATTCCTTTCGAGGCTTGGAACAACGTGTTCACACCGCGGAAAACATTCACGTCAAACATGTTGTTGTCCCTTTCTTTCTCTCTAAAAAAAAGAGATACAAAATATAGTTTATTCTAATTAAAAAAAAAAAAAAATTCCAATTCCATTAATCAATCTTTAAAATGTTTTATTCCATTAATAAATTGAGTTTTGTTTTACGCGTCTTGCATTTGTTTCAATTCATATATTTATAGGTTGATAACCTTGTTAATAAGAATAAAGGTCGAACGTTATACGTCACTTCTCAGGCAGGTTTAATGTTTTTTTTTTAATTCTAAAAGTAAAATGTTCCACACTGTGAAATTCTCGAAACTAAACTAATCACCTTTTTTCATCATCTTTATTATTATTTTTGTATAACCACAATTTTTCAATTATTCTATCTAATTTTGTTCGTGATACTTGGAACAAAATTATAGTATGGATTTGTATTTCAACTGTAGTTCTACGATAATATATTTTTTTTATAAAAAAAATAAATAAAAAAGAAATATGCGCTCACGCCCGTAACCCAGAGGGGTAGGCAGAGATCATGGATTTCCATTTGGCGCGATCCTGGCAAGCCTCTCTCGCTTCTTCTACATTCATACATCTATGCATACATGCTCGTCGGTTATGGGTGCTCCTTATATCGGCCTTTTTTAGTAAGCCACTAATCTGATCGATATAAGTTCTCCTATGGCGTCCCCTACCAACAGTGCCACTCACTTTTGCTACATAAATTTGTTTCTTTATTCTTTCATCTATTCAACATCATTTTCATCTATTCAACCGAAGCATACCTTTCTCAATTCTAGTAACAACATCAACATTCAGTTTCTTCTTTTATATAACACTAGCGGCCAGCCCCGGCTTCGCACGGGTATTTAACAAAAAAATAAAAAAAATATATTCAAATAATTCTATCGCCTATCATCATCTGGGATAATGTATGATTCTAATGGTGAATGCAAACAAACAATCCAATCTTTCCTCTTTGTAATATTAGTTTAGATAGATTTAGAAGCGCCAACATTAGGATACCGAATGCAAAATATGTTTATGTTGGTTTTGGCCTTAAAGACTTATCTATTGATTTAAAGCATTACCTAACACAAGATCAAGTAACAATAAGAAACGGTTTAAGGGAATTAAAATTATTTAACATAAAATTTTTTGACCTTTGACATTTTCTGAAAGGTCACGTCTTAAAGTAGACGCTATACTTAGCAACTGTATAAAAATGATTGTATCTATGTTTAGCATAACGCGGAAACGTTTATTATACAATATGTGACCACATGTTAATACTGTTCTAATTGCAACTGATGCAGATTTCGAAGACCACTTCTGGAACTCCTCCAAGAATCGCCGCATGGGTTTCTGTTACCTTTTTTTTTGGATGGCAAACGAGCAAGCGGTTTACCCGACATTAAGTAATCACTATCCATGGACATCTGCAACAAGATCTTTAATGGACAAAGGAATGGATGAACAGAATCAAAGGATATTTCATTTGCCCCTCCATCTTCTCTACTCTTCTTATCCTAATGATTATGCCTCCGGCACCTCACTCATTAGACAACACACAGAATACTTCTACTTCACGCCTGTCTACTGTAAGGGGTGGTACTTCACCTGTCAACCCGGCTCATTTTGCAACAGATGTTGTTGTTGCGAATTCTATCACAGTTAAATATACACATTACATTTCAATGTAATGTGTATATTATATTACATTTCAATGTAATGTGTTTAAAAGGTAGAAAAAAGCCCTTCAGGGCTTTTTTCTACCTTTTAAACCCTTCAGGTACGGTTTAGTCTTTAAACCCAGTCTCCCACCACTTAGTAAATGTATCACGCAAAAATAAAAAGAACAAAAAGAAAATATCAAATATAATATTTAATTGTTTTAATTGACTAATAAGGATTTATCATTTTAATTTCTGCGCGTCAAGCATTATTAGCGCGTTTTCTCATGATTTAAAATTACAGTACAAATTAACGTACAAACCACCTTAGATAATAAAAAAGTAATTAAAACTTCTTCATAAATAATTATCTTTCATTCTATTTGCTGTTCTTAAACAAATATTCCTTTATCTTCGGGAACATCTTCTCCTTAAGATGCTGGTTATAAAGCGCGTCAACGTGATTCCAGAGCGGATCCTTGATGTAATGCAACTCTAGCAGGTTTGGGAGTTGCGCCGCCATCCACTCTACGTCGCGTGGAGATGACAAATAATCATTCATACCGTGAATTATCACAACAGGAACATTGGCCGCTTTAATATTGTATGCAGGCGGCTGTTTTTGGCCGTAAGTTTTTAAATTTTTCTCACTACCATAATCATATTTTCCGAATCTATCAGTATTTACACGTTGGTTGTACCATGACAATGTCTTCGCTGATGTCCCCACAGGAAAATGGTTCGATATAGTTTGGATAGTTGGTATACTAACTGCTCCTGGATGCGATGAATCAACTAAATACAATATTAACCTGCACAATGTGTCTGCGAGGTATTCGTTTTGGCACAACGCAGCTGTTACCTTCTGGAGGTTTCCTCCTTGAGGAAGAGCTTCCAGATCGTATGCGCTACTAATATAAGGTAGGACAGAATCGTAGTACTTAGTGATAAATCTAAAAAATATCGATTTCGTAGAATTCATTCTTGATGCCGGATGCAATAGAGTAGCGTGTCGAATTTTATCACAATATCTTGGCCTCTCCGAACACATTATAAAGAATATCACCCCGCCTTGTGAATATCCGATATAATTTAACTTATTCGCTTCGGTGTTTCGAAGGATGTAATCGATTATAGCGGGAACATCGTATATACCCATTTCGTTAGGCGTGAAGTTCCAATATTCGGGGTCTTTGTCAGGATTATATTTCAAATGTCGTTTGGAATAATGATTACCTCGTACGTTACCAAGCCATAAGTCGTAGCATTCGTCCGCTATGAGGTAAGCCAATCCGGCGTCTGGGCCCGAATCTATCCAAGCATCAGAACTCACAAGTAAACCGTGCATGAGCAAAACTGGTGGCGATCTTACTGCCTTATGACAGTTCTTACCCTTCGGCATTCTAAAAATAGTTAAAACATACCCATCCTCAGTGATTATGGTATGCTCTTCGGACAAATATCCATGACGATAAGTCGCTTCTGTGAAATTGAGTGCACCCACGTTATCTGTTGTATTAAAAAAAGCTTTTAAACCAGCATGAGTATTCTGTAGTATTATTATAAACACAAGAAAGTATAAAGACCACCAAAATAATTTAGATCCCATTTTAATTATAAATGCATTATATGTTAAAATAGACAAAAAACATATTATTCCACCAATAAAACTTGTGAATCACAGTTTTAAATGCACACATACAGATTTCAAAGTATTATTATATATATTTATCATTTGATGACGTTAAAAACTATATCACGATTAAATTAGACGCGTCTTATATGTCTCGAGTCCATGATAATAATGTTAAACATTTAACATCCGCACACCAAAATCGCAAATTTAGTAGACTCTGTTGTGTTTTATGTGAAACATTTGCACACAAACAAGCATTTGTTACTCCGGTAGATTTATTATTCGAGTCACATATCCTTTAAACTATCACATCAACTTGTGAAGATAAAGATGTTGAAGTATGAGATTTTAAAGACCGGTTTTTGCGCCTGACCAAAATTTGAAATGATATGCTTGCTGTGCCTTGTGTTAGGATCTTGTATACTGTATATATTAAACTGTGTGTGTGCGTGTGTGTCTGTAGTTGTATTAGGAATATTTTTTAAATGTAGTTTACATTGACTATAATTTGAAAGATAATAATTTGTGCAGTTCAATTCCAATATATTTGAACGACTCGTTAGAACGTCCTCGAGCAAAATTCCAACTGATTATTGCTGCTCTGTGAGAATTAGCATTAGTATTTAACGCAAAAAATGCAGCTAACATTTTAATCTGATATTTATGTACGACGAATGCTTGAGACAGCTGACACAGTAAAAACAAAATAATTTTGATTTTTGAAATATTTTATTTTAAATCTTGTATCATTCGTGTTGGAGATGTCAGGGTTTCGATTATAGTTATAAATATCTGTCTATCTGTCTCTCTCCAGTCAATATCCGTCGAGTGCTGGACGTAGGCCCATTCATCGCCTCAAATATCGGTTCCCAGCTGCCCTCATCCAGTAGACTCCCACGACCTTTTCCATATCATCGGTCCATCTCGTGGGAGGCCTACCGACGCAACGTCGACCTGTACTTGGCCGCCAATTCCAGGACTTTTCGGCCCTGCCGGCCTTTTGTTCTGCGAACAACTTTTTGCCACTTAAGGTTTGCAACTCTTCGTAATATCGATTCCTCTAGTTCTACTGCGGATTACATCATTCCAGATACGATCTCGCAGAGAGTCTCACTTTGAGTGACCTTGAGCCGTCTAATAGAGCCCACAGCGAGAGGCCACGTCTCAGTACCATAAGTCATCACTGGCAACACACACTCTTCGAAAACTTTCGTCTTGAGGCACTGCGGTAATTTTTGATACGAAATTAAATATATAAATCACCTTAGTTGTTATCAAAAACTTTTTACAGCACACAAGGACAATATATGTACGTACAGTACGGCGACCGGTGACTAGAGGTCGATGACCTGATGACATTGACAACACAGATAATATTGATACTGTACGTTGTGTTTAAATTATCTATACAGTTAAGTAAAAGGACAAACTGACTGACAGATATATCAACGCACAGCCCAAACTACTGGGCTACTAGATACTTGAAATTTTGCACAGAGATTTCTATTGTTACGTAGGCGAGCACTAAAAAAGGATTTTTCTAAATTCGTCCGTCGAAATATTTTTCCTTGAGCAGAATTACTTCAAAATTGATACAAACGTTTCAATACAAATAATATAATAACTTTTTCGGGATTTTTAAAAACTCTTAAAACATACCCTATACCGAAAATTATAGGTCTAAAGTAGACGATGAATTTGTATGGAGTAAACGGTACGGCGGATGAAACCGCGAGGGACAGCTAGTATACAGATAATAAATGCAACAATTTGTTTGTAAATCACGTTTTCCTTAATATTACTATTGTCTGAAAATAGGTTATTTTAATATCTAGATCAGAACAATTTAAACTGTATCATTCATTCCCTTCAGTGTTTCAGTATTTAAGACGATATATCTTTAATTTAAACAATTTAATTATTTCTTAAATATAACTTTTCAATCTTTCATATATTAAAAACTTAAATTGCTAAATCGGTTACGCTAAAAATGATTATGCACCTACAGTTATATATTAGCAAATTTACTAATTCGTAACTTGATTAACAAAAACTTTTAAATAAAAACAAAACCGACTTCAAAAAAACTATATTCAAAAACAAGAAATGCATTTAAAAGTATTAAATAATTTTACGCAATTAAACATAAGAATCAATTCTTAATCATATTCATTTTTGGAGTCGGTGTCAGCTGTGTTTGGTAGCGATCGGATCAACATATTTATTACCCAGGCGAAGCCGGGGCAGGTCACTAGTATAGTATAAAGTTCACTTGTAAAATGTTTTCTTAAGGCATCCTCGTATATTGATTGGTATTTCCTAAGCTGACGCTGACACCGACTCCAAAAATAAATATGATTAAGAATTGATTCTTATGTTTAATTGCCTAAAATTATTTAATACTTTTAAATGCATTTCTTGTTTTTGAATATAGTTTTTTTGAAGTCGGTTTTGTTTTTATTTAAAAGTTTTTTTTCTCGATTTTTAGTGAATCTAATTTATATGGGGCTTTTGAAATCACTTGCGCGAAGTTTTTACTTTCTTTGTAGTTTAAACTTTTGATATCTTCTAAACTATTGGTCAGAATGATATAGTTCAAAGTACAATTATAATCTACATTAAATTTTCTTGATAACTAGCACATTTAAATGGATAAGGATTCATACCGAATACGAATAATCGCGTAGTAAGTATCGAGTGCGTTTTAATTAATGTTTCCTAAGATAAAAATGGTTATTGTGAGACAACCATAGAAGATAGATATATGTCATCGCGGACTTTTATTTAGCTTATATAGAGAGCTACAATTATTTCATACATAATTTTAATGTAAGTCCTATAGTTTAGCCTACGTAAGCCAAGAAAGTAAAATTCAACGTTGTCATATTATGCATTATTAAGAATAACTCAACAACTACCAGTCAAATTTTGAATAAAAAAAATGGGACCAATCGACAAGCATTAGCTCTCGAATAAAAAAAGAATCATCGAAATCGGTTCAACGGGAGCGGAGTTCTGAGGTAACAAACATAAAAAAAAAAAAAAAACATACACACGAATTGAGAACCTCCTCCTTTTTGAAGTCGGTTAAAAAAGAAGAAAATAATGTCAGTCAAATTAAATAAGCGTGCTGTTCGAATCGGCTACCTTTTAGTTAGTTTACATTAATTTCTTACACTTCTACTCCTTTCTTCCAATTAAATTCCGTTTTGACGATTCAAAATAGATAATATCCTAGTGCTACGATGTTTTGATGCGCTAAAAACAAGAGTTTGATCTTCCACAAGCATCATGATGAAGAACGGTTCCTTGGTAACTTCCCACCGCGCGTTGTGCAATGAACAATACGACTTAGAGTCTTTCAAGCTGACAACCCACGTGATCTGGTATTGGGGATGTCCATGTGTGGTGGTGATAACTACATATAACCTGACACAGTGCTTGTTTGCACCCTCATCCTATAACAAATTACTAGTTACTAACTATACACATGGTAACACTTTTTCTATCAATCACATCTGTGAAAATAAAACCTCGTTTGATCATTGCGTATGTCTATGGGTAGCGGTTATTTAACATCATGTGAACTACTAGTTCGTTTGCTACAACTTCTATAAAAAAATTGTAAATAACCAAAGTTTGTATCCGATGGATTATTAAAAAAACCGTTGGATTGGACGAACGAGACGTTCATTATCACGCAGCCATTAATATTATGTAATAGACACAATAAAAAAATATTTTTCTGTTATCAATGTCACGAATTTTGAAGTAACGGCAAAGTATCGTTCATTTAACTTGTGTTTTCTCATTCAATAAAAACTATCTTACCTTAATATAAGTAATAAAAGTTTTGCTAAAAAAAACACAAAAGTAAAAGAGTACAGCAATGGCACCGCGCCATTTCTATACTCTTTTACTTTCTTCTCTTTCAACTATCTTTTTTCTCTTTTTGCGTTCATTACCTAACCATAATGTTGTTAATACAGCGTTTGTCTTATATTTTATTTAATAATAATTTTTCGAATTATATATAGGAACGTACAGATAGGCTGCGTTGACATTTAACGCCATCTTGAATAGCTCCGGCGTCGGGCGTTAGGGTAAGGAGAATGACACGTAGCGAAATACAGTAGGACATTACAAAATATAATGTTGGATCGATAGTTCAGTAAGTAGACCGACTTCATGTGACGACACTCCACCAAACACGTAGCGCGTATCCAGGATGCAACCCGATTGCCGTCACTCTTCGTAGTGTAATCACCCTACGCTACCTAGCTAGCGTACGGTTCCCCGTTACGCTAGAGCTTGGAGTTGTGTCAGAGTGAATGACAGCTCGAAGGTTTTAATCGTCAATTCACTCTCCACTCGGTTAGTCCCCGACATTTATAAAACTTATTTTTTTTAATAAAAAATGTAATAATTATAAATAGTTGAATTTCATTTTAACCGATTTTGACCTATTTTTGTGTTATTAATTACTATATAAATGCACCCTGTTTTTAAAACACATAGTACTAGTTTTTTCTAACTGCAGATCCTAGTTTTTTTGTAATTGAGGTTGGCAACCCTAGTCTAGAGCAAACTTATTTAGTGCTCTCTCCAAGTTCTCGCTAACAACACGTCTGCAGTACCTCTAATGTTATATTAGGACCCGTAGCTAGTTTGCCCCATCATGCTATAAAAAAGTAGATCAATGGAGACAAACATCATATTTCTTTGCATCGCCTCATCATTGCGAAGGCCATGTATATGTCGCCGACCGACAGTAAAGGCATGCACTTTATAATCGGGCTAGGCAAATTCTAAACGACCTAATATTGTCAGTTTCATGAATTATTGAGAATCTGCCGTTTCTTTCCTAGGCACTGTAGAATGTGCCGACCGTTTAGAATTTGCCTAGCCCGATTACAAAGTGTCTGCACTGACAATCGGTCGGTGACATATACATACATATATCAAACCTTGTCCTAAATAATCTTACAATGAAAGTACAGTTTTTCCTTAGCGTGAAACCTTCATTGTGTGTGAGTTATTTATGTTGTTTGTACCTTTTTATCGATATGAGTCTGTTTGTTCTAGTAAATTGTATTTAATTGTTTTTGAGTATATTTGGAACATGTTATTGGTATACCTTTTATAAATCGAAAAATAATTATAGTTTCGTGCAATTTCCAAGTCATTATAACTATAATAGTAGAAATAAAGATGATACCGTCACTATAAATGTTGATAGGTAAATGATCAGATAACAATTTATAACAAAGTTGTTGGAATAGACAATTATTAACTGACTTGGCTACACATGGGACACGACAACTTTTTGTAACGGAAAAACTACGTTGTATTTTGATGGCATATTAGTAAGATTATACTGGAATAATTAATTTTACTGTCACAATTGTTAAGATCAGTGCGGATAGTAGAATTTATAAATAATAACAAGGTTATACAAAAATTTTGCACAAGCTTCGTAGAAAAATTCAGTTGAAAATATTTCAAGACAAAATTTGTCTAAATATCAAAACACAATTTTTATGTAATAAGTACGCACAAATAATGGTTTAAAGAATACAATAAATTGCAAAACAAACGTTCAGTTTAGCCCTTTAAATATAAAAAGCACTGAAATTCACTTAAGTCATTTGTTAAATGAATTTCTCTGCGCAGTTATGAGAATTTCTTAAATAACTCTAAAAACACTGAAGCTAGGACAAGAAATTTTAAAGCTATTAGAAGCAACCTAGTTGCTAGATACTAATACCCCCCATTAACACAATTCATTTATTAAAGGACACACTATAGTAAGTGAAAAATTGAATGAGATAGATTAAAAAATAATTGTTCAAATTTTGTATCTTGAAATGGCCATATAATGCTTTCGCAGTGAAAAACCATTAGAATTAGTTTTTGTTGATAACCCACATCATATGTTTAAACTGTTGTACCGATAAGGGAGTAAATAAATGTAAATTATTTAAATAGCTAAACATAGGCTGAAACACGATCTAGTCAACAAGATGAGAAGGATGGCCTGCCACGTCGCTTGCTTTGCCTACTCTGTGCTGCTTGCTACACTGAGAAATGTCAGCGGACAGAATGTATCACTGGACAACGACACAGATAAATTGGTAAGAGGCTATTCGTCGGATTCACTTTCCAATTTTACGGAGTTCACTAGGAATTACGGATACAATTCCGAAGAACATGAAGTTATTACCGAGGATGGGTATATATTGTATTTGTTTCGTATACCTAAAGGTAAAAACTGCAAAGGATCAGTAATGGCGCCTCCCGTATTACTAATGCACGGCTTATTGATGAGTTCCGATTCGTGGCTCGACGCCGGCCCATCGTCAGGCCTGGCGTATCTCTTATCCGATGCTTGCTACGACACCTGGGTCGGGAACGTACGCGGCAATTACTACGGAAGAAGACACGTGAGTCTCGATCCGGATACCGACTCGGAATTTTGGGACTTCACCACCAACGAGATGGGCGTATTCGATCTTCCAGCGATTATAGATTATATATTAGAGTACACCGGTTCGAGCGACGTTATGTATATTGGCTATTCACAAGGCTGCCGTATACTGTTTACGATGGCTTCAGAAACATCTGGAAATGTTAAAAAAATAAGAGTCGGGATCAATTTGGCGCCGGCGGTGAGAGTGAAATATACAAGGTCCTTGAGTGTACGGCTGCTGACAGAATTTTATGCTACAGTTGCACCGCTATTGAAAAGCCCTCGTCAACTTGAAGTTTTAGATAAGGGCGGACTGATTCAAGTAGCTGGAGCAACTATATGCAACGATAACATCTTGGCAAGTACAATTTGTCAATTCATATTAGCATTTATTGACTCCTTTGACCCTGGCTCAGTACTGACTGAAACAATACGTTCATTGTTCGGTCATTTCCCGGCAGGGACGTCGGCTTATGTCTTAGCGTTTTACGGACAGGGTTTAATCTCTGAAAGATTTCAGAAGTATGACTATGGATTGACTAAAAACTTGCAAGTCTATGGAAGTGTTGTCCCGCCCTTGTATAACCTTGAGAAATCAACTATGCCCGTGGTATTGATGTATGGCAACAACGATTTCTTGGTGGACCCGCGAGATGTGAAATGGCTGTCAAGTCAACTTCCGCACGTGCTAGAGACTTATGAGGTGGAGAGGCCGACCTGGAATCATTTGGACAACGCTTACAGCCAGTTCACGAAAAGATTGATATTTCCCAAAATAAGTCACTATTTGCGTAAATATAGTAGACGTAGATAAGTTCCTTAAATGTTATTAGAACGTTATAACTTACTAAAAGTTCAAAACATTATAATGTATTTATATCTTTATTTTAGATTGTAAACTTTGTCAGCAAATTGTGACATTTTATAAACTGCAAATTGTGATTTAAACGAATCATTCATTATCTTGATATTTTGCGAAGGCTTATTATTATTACTAACAGTGAATTCTTAATAATATGTTATTAACAGACATAGTAACAAAAGAAAACAAACAAACAATGAATTACATTTTGTGCACCTCCCTACAGTGATTGAGAAAAGATCCATAATACATAACATCCAAAATAAAATAAAAAACCTATCTCGCTTCTTCTACACTCATACATCTACGCATACATGCTCGTCGGTTATGGGTGCTCCTTATATCGCCCTTTTTTAGTAAGCCACTAATCTGATCGATATAAGTTCTCCTAGGGCGTCCCCTACCAACACTGCCACTCACTTTTGCTACATAAATTTGTTTCGATATTCTCTCTTCATTCATCCTTTCAACATGCCCGAACCACCGAAGCATACCTTTCTCAATTCTAGTAACAACATCCACTTTTAAGCCACACTTGTCCCTTATAATGCTATTTTTAATCCTATCATTCAATGTCACGCCTAACATACTTCTTAAGGATCGCATTTCAACGGCATTAACTCTTCTAGCATGCTTTTCCTGCCAAACCCAGCTCTCACTTCCATACATTAAAGTAGGGACTAGTACAGCATTGTGTATTGCCAGACGAGCCTTTATAGACACATTCTGACTCCTCACTACTGTACCTATAGCCCCATTCATTTTATTTCCTGCATTCACTCGTCGTTCAAAATCTTTAACATGCCTACCATCTCTACTAAACATACACCCCAAATACACGAACTTTGCAACTAGACATTTAATCCACGAGACATATTGTAGACGAAATGAAATAAACTTATCAAGTAATTTTATCAAGATAATAAAATACTTGTCAATTTCTTGAAATTACTCCTCTTGTAAAGGTCATAAAATATCCTCATAGTGAACAGATATTAGAACTGTTGGTTTTTCTTGTTTCGTTGACAAAATGATTAATTAAATATTTAAACTATTGTACTGATAAGCCGGTAGATAAATGTACTTATACATATATAGTAGCGCGACAAAGGCTCATACACGATCCAGTTAGCAAAATGATAAATGCTCGCAGCGGCGTCGCTTGCATTGCCTACTCTGTGCTGCTTGCTACGCTGAGAAATGTCAGCGGACAGAATGTATCACTGGACAACGACACAGATAAATTGGTAAGAGGCTATTCGTCGGATTCACTTTCCAATTTTACGGAGTTCACTGGGAATTACGGATACAATTCCGAAGAACATGAAGTTATTACCGAGGATGGGTATATATTGTATTTGTTTCGTATCCCTAAAGGTAAAAACTGCAAAGGATCAGTAATGGCGCCTCCCGTATTACTAATGCACGGCTTATTGATGAGTTCCGATTCGTGGCTCGACGCCGGTCCATCGTCAGGCCTGGCGTTTCTCCTATCCGATGCTTGCTACGACACCTGGGTTGGGAACGTACGCGGCAATTACTACGGAAGAAGACACGTGAGGCTCAATCCGGATACCGACTCGGAATTTTGGAACTTCACCACCAACGAGATGGGCGTATTCGATCTTCCAGCGATTATAGATTATATATTAGAGTACACCGGTTCGAGCGACGTTATGTATATTGGCTTTTCCCAAGGCTGCCGAATACTGTTTACGATGGCTTCAGAAACATCTGGGAATGTTAAAAAAATAAGAGTCGGGATCAATTTGGCGCCGGCGGTGAGATTGAAATATACAAGGTCCGTATCTATACGGCTGTTGGCAAATTTTTTTGAAGCAGTTGCACCGCTACTAGAAAGTCCTCGTCAACTTGAAGTTTTTAAAAAGGGTGGACTAGTTCAAACTGCCGCTGATTTTATATGCAAAGATGATATATTAGCGAGTACAGTTTGCCAGTTGATTTTGGCAATTATCGATTCCTATGATCCAGGCTCGGTGTCGACCGACGCGATAAGATCCCTGTTCGGACATTTTACCGCGGGGACATCCGCTTACGTCGGTGCTGACTACGGTCAAGCCATAAATTCTCAAAGGTATCAGAAGTATGACTATGGACCAATTAAAAACTTGCAAGTGTACGGAAGTATCGTGCCGCCGCTGTACAATCTTAAAAGAGCGACCATGCCAGTTGTTTTAATTTTTGGAAACAACGATTTCTTGGTGGACCCGCGAGATGTGAGATGGTTGTCTACTCAAGTACCGCACCTGAAAGAGGCTTATGAGGTGGAAAGCCCGACCTGGAATCATTTCGATAACAGTTATAGCCAGTTCACGAAACGATTGATCTTTCCCAAAATAAGTCAGTACTTGGGAAAATACAGTAAACGCAGATAATGTATCTATCTATCTATATAAATAAAATAAATATTTGTATGTTTGTGTGTCCTCTATGCGTTCTTACACCATTGATTAGATTGTGATGAAACTGTAGAAAGATGATGGAGGTCTAATCCTAGTTCTTTTCTTCTTCTTATCATTTACCAATAAGAGAAGGGTGAGAAGAGGAAGAGTATTTGATGGGTGAGGGGATGGATAGGAAAGGGAAATATCCTTTTTTCTAGTAAGAAAATCACGGGAAGGGGAAGAGTCCATTAAGGAAGGCAACGCATTTTCAACTCGTTAGCTTGTTGCTGATGTTGCGATGCGATGATGCGCTAACTTGATATCGTATGGTCATACTCGTTTGCCATCAACTTCTATGAAAAAAATGTGACACTCCAAATGTGACAAGTTTCTGGCAAAAAAATCGAAATATAAATTTAAAAAAAAACATTTTTAATGAAACTTCTTACAAAATGCTTTGATATCATAAATAAACATAAACGGAATATGGGTGCAGCTAGTATCTGATAAAATATTATGTCACCATCTAAAAATATTGAGCCTTTGAACTTACATAATATATGTAAATATATAAAGACATAAAAACATAATCGTAATGAGTCAATTTAAAAGACTGTGTCAATTGAGGACAACTCAAAATTTCTAATAATTGTAATCGTCTATTCACTCTTCAAATGATAAAACAATATGTGAAACTTGAAAAGTAGGTAGGTTTCATTATTGTATTGAAACACGTTGTCGTTCAATTAAAAGATAGGCTTTGGAAATTTATATGGTAATTACGATAAAAATAACCAATACACACAACACACCTTATGTCGTATGTCATATATGTGTGTGTGTGTGTGTAGATGGGTCGATAGAATGTTGTAACGAAACGTTCAGTTTCGTGGTCTCACTTGGAATATAAGGCCAAGTTAAGTCAAAGCTTGGTGTGCTCAGTTGAGCGAAGCGGTATTTCGGCAGCTTTATAAGGCGCAATTCCGGCTGCACATGGACTACTGCTCGCATCTCCGGGCTGGAGTTCCACAATACCAGCTTCTTCCATTTGACCGCATACAACGGAGAGCGATTCGAATGGTCAACGACCGAGCTCTTACTAATTGGCTTGTCTGAACAGCAGTGGTCGTAAAACTTAATAACGGAAAACAATGCTCAGGGATGCAGAGCAGCACATCACTTATTGCTTTTCACTATTCAATCTATCCCGTCGTTTGCACCTCCCTGCTACCCGATGGGTTATATGTACGGGCAGCTTGCATGGAACAAGCCGATTTTTGTTTAAGTGGAACACCGCGAATGGGCCCGACTGTACATACGTCAACATAAACTTGACCCCTAGATTCACCAACGGCGAGTTCCGTTAGGGTTCAACCTAATTTGGTTTTTACGATTTAACAATGTCGGCTCCAGATTTAGCTCAGCAACTCACTTGTGGTTTATTAATTAAATATTATCTAACATCTAGGTCCTGATCAAAAACAGATGACGATAAAAATCTCTTATGACGTATCTTTAGACTTAGACTAAGACTATATCTTAAGAAAATACAGTTAAGCTATTTATAACGACGCTAAATTTAACTCCTTAAAACGTCGAAATTACTTGACCTTGTTTGGTTTACCGTGTTATCTATGCAATGACACACTATATGTAGCATCACGCTCACTCTATATAACGACAACGATTCATTGAAGAAGATGAAATAGACGATCCTGAGCATCAAAAATACACTCGGTGTGCTGCGAGACACTAGAAAAATATTTTTTTTATAAGTTGATCCGACAGCATCCTAAGATATTAGTAAATTTTAAAAAACTAGTAAAACATAAAAAATACAATTAAAGTACTGGAGCAGCAGAAAACGCCAGGTGAAGATACCAGACTATATGTACGCAATAAGCAACGTTAATGAGTTATTTTCGTTAGAAAATTTTCTCTATATTAGTAAAAAAAAATAGAATACTAAAATATTATCAGTGTTGTTTTCACTCAAAATAACGAAAACTCTCTATAACGGCAAAAATTCACAGTTCCTGAGTCGTAATAAAGAGTTCACACTGTATATACATATTTGTACGATATAATTTTGTAAGTAATATTTGGTTTCCTTAGCTTATGTGGACACTATTGTCTTGACATTATCTGTCAAGCATTAAAATATAAATTAAGACCATGATCCGGGCGCGATAACAAAGTAAATAGTAATTCACCTTGACGACGCTCAAGGATCGTCGTTTTTATATTGAACAAATACTAAAGAGTAGCTATCACCGATGAGGGTAAAAGAAGCGAGATAGATCTGCCAGGACTGTGCCAAGTGGAAATCCGAAATCTCCCAAACTCTGAGTGAGGCGCTTGAGTAAATATTCTATATTGGTTCATAAATATTTATAACTAGCAAATATTTCTCTATGCTTACTTATTTTTGAAGTATCATTTATACTTAACAAGAGAGACAAATAGAGAGCGAGAGTCATTGTATCTCTTGATTAATTTAATCTAATTTTAAAATAAATATGATCCAATCAAAAACATTTAATGAAAAATTGATTGCCAAGACTAAGGCCATAATGCTTTTACTGTTAAAAAGTTATCTCTGTTAGAGGCAAGCCCCGATTTGTGCTAAAAATTACGAATTGGCCGTTTCGTGATCCTATATAAATTTTTCTTTATGAATTTAAATGTATATCTTGATGTATATCAAGTTCTAGGAAAATATTCAGACTTCAATAAATGTAAAACAACTAGAGCGTCCCATTCTTCCCTTTTTAAATGGATGAGGAGGGGAAGAGAAAGAAAATTAGACCTCACTCATCAGACGATACGCTGAGTACTTCTACTACTTCACGCTTATCTTCTGTGAGGTCGTGGTATTTCACCGGTCGAGCCGGCTTTTGTGCAACAGGTGTTGTTGTTGCTGGCTCTACCACTGTTAAATATGTTTTTGGATAAAAAATAATGCTCATTTGCCTACAATAAAAATAAGAAATTGAAAAGAAAGGTATTTGGTATTTTGGGTACATGGGGAGCATGTTCTAGACCGGCTTCATAAAATTTTCAAAAATTATCTTATTAAAAAAATATGTTTGAATAAAGTTCATTATATTGCACTATTTCATAAATTTGCTCAAAGAAATTAATGAAAAAAATCGTTGAATTCTTGTAAATGTTCCTTGGGACCACTTTTACGGTCTGATTATTAATCTACAATTAATATGTTAATCACTGTATTAACTATATTATTTATTACTAGCTGTATCGCGCGGTTTCACCCGCCCTGCCTAACTTACTTACCGCACTTAATACTACCGTAACATCATCATCTCACTGCCCTTTTCCCGCGGATGTGGGGCAGTAGGTAGTACAGTTAAATTGATATTACTATCATTGTTTTGGGTTCTATTGCGCTCGTGAAGGCCCCCAATAATAGTTTTACTCAGATATTTTCAATGAACAGACAGCGATCAGTTACATTTTTATTATATGTTTAGATATCTAAAAAATTACCTATATCATAATTTATGCATTTCAATTTAACTACATTTGTGTTATGTATTAACAAAATGGAATCGAAAGGCGATAGTTTAGTTCTGGGTATTATTTTGATTTTATTTTTTAATACGTATAACGTTGTGGGACAAAACACGTCACTAATTGTATCCGACGAGGGTTTCATGAAGTCGACTTTTATTGAGTTCACCAGAAGTTATGGGTACACGTCTGAGGAGCATACAGTAACGACTGAAGATGGATATATTCTAACGATGTTTCGAATACCTAAAGGAAAACTATGTCGAGGTCCGGTAAGACGACCTCCGATCTTGTTAATGCATGGGCTGTTGTTTAATTCAGATTCCTGGATAGACTCTGGCCCCTCAGCGGGATTGGCATTTCTTTTATCCGATGCTTGTTACGACGTTTGGCTTGGAAATGTTCGTGGGTGTAATTACGGTCGAAGAAATGTAAGACTCAATCCAGACACGGACGCTGAATTTTGGGATTTCACCACTCATGAAATGGGTAAATTGGATATACCCGCTTTCATTAACTACATTTTGAATGAAACTCGATCGACTGATCTAATCTACATAGGATATTCCCAAGGAGCCAGATTACTGTACATCACGTGTTCGGAAACAAATGGAATTTGTGGAAAAGTAAGATTATTCATTAATATGGCACCAGCAGTAAGATTATTGTATTCTAGATCGATAGCTTTCCGGTTGTTTGCAATGTTCTATCAATTTATTTTACCAGTACTTAAAAGTCCTCAAGTGTTGGAGGTTTTGCCGAAGGGAGGTTTTGTACAAAGTTTGGGGTCTTTCATTTGTAAAGACTATATTTTTGCAGCGACCTTGTGCAAAACAATATTGTCTATAATAGATTCTAACGATCCCGGCTCTATTGCTACGCAAACAATACAAGTGTTGTTCGGAGATGTGCCCGCAGGAACATCTGCTCGTAGCGTTGCATTTTATGCGCAAGGGTCAGCTACAACATTTAATAAGTATGACTATGGTTCGGTTAGAAATCTCCAGGTCTACGGAAGCGTAATACCACCCCAATACAGACTCAACCGCACCACATTCCCAGTGGTATTAATATATGGTAAGAACGATTTTTTAGTAGACCCTAGAGACGTCAACTGGCTGGCCACCCAACTGCCTAATGTGGAAGAACTGTATGAAGTGCAAAGATCTACATGGAATCATGTTGACTACACATACAGTCAATTCACAAACTTGTATATCTTTCCCAAAATAAATCAATATTTGATCAAATATACGAACGCTACAGGAAACTGAAAATCTAACTGTTGATTTTTATTTTATTATTGGAATATAAAGATGATGTTCAATCCTTTCCCAAAAAAACATACCAAGGAGTGTATTATTTTAGTAATTTTTTTATTAACATTGTACATATTTCGATTTCCCTCAATTTATATATCCGTCACAAGAATCCAGGATGCAACTTATCGTCACGTCACTCACTATTATTAACAAAACACGTCGCACTAAAAAGAAATAACAACCAAAGGAAATAATTTCAAAGAGGATATAACAATTACTGATACCTCACGAAGGTATTCATCGAAGATATTTGACAAATTTTTTTCGTCCTTCATTATTATTTCACCTACAACAAGAAACACGCGATTTATTTTCAAAATGAATACGAAAAGTGACAAAACTGTTGTCGGTGCTATTTATATTTTATTTTTTTCTAAATATATTACGGGACAATACGCGACGCGCCCAAATACAAAAGATTCTTTTCTTTTGGACGCAAATTCAAATTTTACTACAATCACCGCAAATTATGGGTACGTATCTGAAGAACATACAGTAACAACGGATGATGGATACATTCTAACGATGTTTCGTATACCAAAAGGCAAACGCTGTCGTGGGCCTGTAAGGCGACCTCCAGTTCTGCTGATGCATGGATTCCTTGTGGATTCGGATTCTTGGTTAGATGCTGGCCCATCAGCTAGTATGGCGTAACTATTATCTGACGCCTGTTATGACCTTTGGTTAGGCAATGTACGAGGAACTGTTTATGGAAGGAAAAATGTGCGACTCAATCCAGATAGAGATTCAGAGTTTTGGGATTTCACAAGCCATGACATGGGCATTTACGATATTCCCGCTTTCATTGACTACATTTTGAATAGAACTAGTTCAAATGATCTCATCTACGTCGGATATTCACAAGGGGCCCGATTATTACACATTACGTGTTCAGAAACAAGTTCATACTGTGGTAAAATAAAATTATTTATTAATATGTCGCCAGCTACAAGATTACTGTACACCAGGTCTGTACCATTAAGATTGTTTATAACGTTTTACGAATTAATATTACCATTACTGACGAGTCCTGTTGAACTTGAAGTTTTACCTATAGGTGGACCGATTCAAACACTGGCCTTCTGTTTTTGCAGAGAATATGAAGTGGCTGCTACTGTTTGTAAAATAATTCTAAATCGAATCGATTCTTACGATCCCCTTTCCGTTTCAACCCAAACTGTCAGAGTATTATTTGGTCATACCCCCGCTGGGACATCCGCTCGTAACGTCGCGTTCTATGCGCAGAACGTGGCTCTAACATTTAATATGTATGATTACGGATCAGATAAAAATCTCGATATATACGGCAGCATTGAAGCACCGCAATATAAGCTCAATCGTACTACCGTTCCTGTGGTACTAATGTATGGCAGAAACGATTATTTAGTAGATGCAAGAGACGTCTTGTGGTTGGCAACTCAACTTCCGAATGTGATAGAAACGTACCAAGTAAAAAGTCCGACTTGGAACCACTTAGACTATACTTACAGTCAGTTCACTAAGTTATTAATATTTCCCAAAATAAATCAATACTTGCTGAAATATACTAACTAGCCTTTGTTGATATAAATACAAATGGATAAAACTTAAAAAAATCTGCAAATATTTGAGCTTTTCAATATTAATAAAATTGTAAAGATATCGTATTTTTTCTAAAGCCACAAATGTCAATTACAGTCACGTCTGTCACATTTGGGATACAATATTCTCAATGACTACGAAAGAGTTTGCTACCTGTGTGTATCTAATTCAGTTAAACAACATGAGACATGGTTTAGATATGAAGCAATGATCCGAAGATAGACATCCTTTAATAATCTAGAGGAGTGAAGTGAGGTGCCAGAGGCACAATGTGAGTCATCTTGCCTTTCCCACCCGTTCCTAATAAGGATAAGATTGGAAGGGGAAAAGATTGGACAGAGAGGGGATGAATATGAAAGGGAAATATCTTCTTTCCTGTCTATTCCCTCCTCTGTCCAATGGTAGGCAACGCATCTGCAATTCTTCTTCTTAGTCGTGGATGCCTATGGGTAGCGGTTACTCAACAGGTGATTGGCCACATTGCTCTGTAAAAAAATCGTCAAACTTGTGTAACTAGTACGTTATAACCTATTTTTTACATTTGTATCGATATAGACAGAATGTTTAACTAATTTTTTGTAAACGTAAACGTAAACGTAAACTGGAACAATTGCTTTTAAATTGGCTTTTTAAATAATATCCTTTTGATAAAATATTTATCTGTACCGAAGTAATAGTTAATGGTGTCAAAAAACTCAGAGTATTTTATTATATTAACAAAATGGAATCGAAAGGAGTGTGTAATGCTATTGAAATTGTACTACTTATAATTTTTCTAAAAAATGTTTTTGGTCAATACTCGACAATCACATCACTAAAGGGTTACCCTCGAAAAACATTGTTCAATTTTACTGGAATTACAAAAGATTATGGATACATATCTGAAGAACATACGGTCATAACTGGATAGATCCTAAAGATATTCCGCATACCGAAAGGCAAACGATGTCGTGGACCGGTAAGAGAACCTCCAGTTCTGTTGATGCATGATTTGTGTTGGATTCGGATTCTTGGTTAGATGCCGGTATGATAGAAACGCTAGACCAGCTGAAGGAGCTGGTCTAGCGTTCCTCTTATCCGATACTTGCTATGACACATGTGCAGGAAATGTACGAGGAACTGACTATGGGCGACAACATGTTAGACTCGACCACTGCCACAGACTCGAAGTTTTGGGATTTCACTACTCATGAAATGGGGATATTCGATGTTCCTGCTTCCATTGACCACATTTTGAATAAAACTAGTTCAACTGATGTAATCTATATCGGATATTCCCAAGGAGCTAGATTAGTGTTCATCACATGTGCAGAAACAAAAACAATGGAGGTATCACCAAGAGGTGGCGTCAATCAGACATTGCCCTCTATTTGTAAGGAGAATATTTTAGCAACCACCATATGTAAAGAAGTTATTTCTGATCGAACTACATATTACGACTGCGTCGACGTCGCATCACCGTCCCGCCCGCTGTGTGGCCAGGCCTTAATACATGATTCTTTTTATACAAAAATTATGAACAGTTTCATCAAAAACATTTTTTGAAAATAAATTCTACATGAGGTAGTTAGTTTTTTATTCTTCAAATTTATTAATGTAGGGTTGTCCTGTGGACATTAAGACGATCGTGTTTACTTTATGATATCAAAAATGTAACCTTTATCTGCCTTGGAAATAAAGACTTTACTTAA
>JWHW01015625.1:150817-175245 GCA_000931545.1 Papilio glaucus | reverse complement strand
GATGCCTATGGTTACTCAACAGGTGATTGGCCACATTGCTCTGTAAAAAAAATCGTCAAACTTGTGTAACTAGTACGTCATAACCTATTTTTTACATTTGTATCGATAGAGACAGAATGTTTAACTAATTTTTTGTAAACGTAAACGTAAACTGGAACAATTGCTTTTAAATTGGCTTTTTAAATAATATCCTTTTGATAAAATATTTATCTGTACCTAAGTAATAGTTAATGGTGTCAAAAAACTCAGAGTACTTTATTATATTAACAAAATGGAATCGAAAGGAGTGTATAATGCTATTGAAATTGTACTACTTATATTTATTCCAAAAATGTTTTTGGTCAATACTCGACAATCACATCACTAAAGGGTTACCCTCGAAAAAAATTGTTTAATTTTACTGGAATTACAAAAGATTATGGATACATATCTGAAGAACATACGGTCATAACCAGTTATGTATATATATACCTATCCAGATAGATCCTAACGATATTCCGCATACTGAAAGGCAAACGATGTCGTGGACCGGTGAGAGAACCTCCAGTTCTGTTGATGCATGATTTGTGTTGGATTCGGATTCTTGGTTAGATGCCGGTTTGATAACAACGCTAAACCAGCTGAAGGAGCTGGTCTAGCGTTCCTCTTATCCGATACTTGCTATGACACATGTGCAGGAAATGTACGAGGAACTGACTATGGCCGACAACATGTCAGACTTGACCCTGGCACAGACTCGAAGTTTTGGGATTTCACTACTCATGAAATGGGGATATTCGATGTTCTTGCTTCCATTGACTACATTTTGAATAAAACTAGATCAACTGATGTAATCTATATCGGATATTCCCAAGGAGCTAGATTACTGTTCATCACATGTGCAGAAACAAAAACAATGAGTTGGAGGTATTACCAAGAGGTGGCGGCAATCAGACATTGCCCTCTACTTGTAAGGAGAATATTTTAGCAACCACCATATGTAAAGCAGTTTTATTTCTGATAGAACTACATATTACGACTGCGTCGACGTCGCATCACCGTCCCGCCCGCTGTGTGGCCAGGCCTTTATACATGATTCTTTTTATACAAAGATTATGAACAGTTTCATCAAAACATTTTTTTGAAAATAAATTCTACATGAGGTAGTTAGTTTTTTATTCTTCAAATTTATTAATGTAGGGTTGTCCTGTGGACATTAAGACGACCGTGTTTACTTTATGATATCAAAAATGTAACCTGTATCTGCCTTGGAAATAAAGACTTTACTTAAATCTAAACGTCATACAATCTTACCAGTTGACTGCACTGACAATACAAATACGTATATAATCAGTGCAGACAACTGGTGAAGTGGTCGTACAGTAAACTTGTTCACACTAGTCCAACCATCTTTTGACGTCGTCCGAATCGTGACGCACAAGGGCACTTTTATATGCAACCTAATTCAAAAGCGGTAGCGGGTATTATTATACATATCAAAACTAAATTACCTCCTAAATAATCTCGAAGATTTTCGTCTTATGAGTGATATACCGAAGTGTCAATTCCAGTCCTCTTCGTTAGGTAAGTTAGGTGGAAAGCTTTCTAATTTGCCACCTTTTTCCATAAAAAATCTTTCAATTTAATATGTTACCCTGAACCCGCTAAACGAACGTGTCTTGTACCACGCGGCAAACATTTAAGGGTGAAACGTATCACTTGGTGACCACTCGTCAGACCAACCGGCGCGCGACACACCTGTGTTTGAAGGTTCAATCGACTTCATTAAAGCGACCATACTCCAATTTTGATATTACTAAATTATAAATCAACTAAATTACAACTTTAATTAAATATTACAAATGTAATCCGCGGATTCAATTCATAATTATTCAATATTTTCTAGTAATTACTGTATTTCTTCAATCAGTTATGCTTGATTTCGTGTATCTGTTTAAATTATGTTCTAGGCATTTTGATTTTAAAAATTAAGTATTAAATTGTAAGCGAAAACATTTCTAACAACGTAATGAATGGTGAATTGTGCTCGATCTAAGTTCCAATTGGAAATAGAAATCTATAAGTTTGTAATCGGGATTTAGTGTGAGTTAGATAAGCCTCGTCTGGATTTAAATTGTACTGAATGAATTTTGTGGTGTTGGTAGTGACATAGTGTTTGGTTCATAATTTGTGTTCAATAAACATTTAACACAATGATCGACAAACAGCAGATCTGTAATGGGAGTTGAAGCGGTAAGAACATTTCATTAGCCGATAGTTGCACAGTATTTGTAATGGATTAAACGATCTCAATTTATAAACAAGCAGTTCCACTCGCAACCTTAAAAAGGTAGGAAGAGATTATACAGTATTGGCACACTGCTTCTTCTTACAATAAACGTAAAAAAACAGAAGTAGACAATAGTTAAATTTTTGTGAACTCTACAAGTTTTATTTCGTTTAACAATATTGACATTTTTTATTTGTATTTAAGCCTTGAAATTAACGACGTCATAAATACTTTGCTACACATGAATGAATAACGTAAAGTTGGGAATTACGTTTTAGTAAGATTTCTCATCCGTCATTGCATTGTACCTATGACTGAAAGGCTGCCTATAGTTGATGAACTGGTAATTGTAAGCGCCGATAGCCTATTGGTCAAGTGTACTAACAAACACGAGGTCGTAGGTTCAGATCCGCCATTAGATTACGTTTTAAATAATTATCAAAATCTTCATACTTTTAGAGATTCCCTTGAAAATTAAAAAATCTTTAAAATGTTTTTAGAGTACATAGCTAAATGTAGATTAAAAAAAACAGTTAGGTGCAACATTGAAATAAAAAAGTAATATTAAAACGAAACAAGAATAACATGGCCGAGCTCGAACAAAAACTGCAGTCACAGTAACAGGAGTAAAAAGAAAATATACAGCAGTTGGAGCCAGGCCAATGATATTCAATTTCTCAAGTTATAACGAACTGTAAACTTTGTAAACAACAGGATTTAGTTTTTTGTTGTAATATGCGATGAAAACATCAATTAACTGACAAAGTTGTTTCCGTACAACTATGACATGGGTATCTTCGAGAGAAGAGGGAATAGGCTGTTACTAAACTAGTGCGTACCATCTTTCGACATCACCACTTAACATCAAGTCGGAAAGTGGTCAAGCGCTGGTTCATATAAAAAAAAACCTTAAAGAAGTTTCATTTGGCAAATTTCTTGAAATTATGTACAATTTCCCAAATTCCTCTATTTCGGAATTTCTTTGTATGTTGTTCGCAAAACAAAGATAATAAGGACGTAATTTCGGAATGAAAAAATTGATTGGCTTGAGGTTGGACAAATATTTTCTGCAATAAAACAAACAATTGAAATAACATTTTCTTCATACGTAATGTCCAAATCTACATTAACGTATTATTGGACAATAGTAACATTTTACTTCGCATCTCTCTCTGTCTTCAACCGAAGGTCGTCCACTGCTGGACGTAGGCCTCCCCCAGTGATCGCAACAAAGATTCTTTATTATCTATTCTTTTAGTTTCTGTTACAGCAATACCTTCTGACTATATTCAGTAATGTCATTAAGCACCTTCTCACGGAGTTTGAAGGTACCAAAATGTGTATTATCCATGGACGACAATGCAAAAACCACAAAAATGGCGCATTAATATTTAGTTGTATTTTTGTGAACAGTTTTTTTAGAATAGCCGTCTATAGTGACAAATTTAAACAACAAAACTGACGAAAAACTAAAACCGCAGTATAATCCAAATAGTTAGGTTCGTTACCTTATTAAAGGTAAAATTATTTAAGTGTTAATGCAAACAAAATGAAAATATGTTGGTTTAAAGCTGGTAGTAGAACCTTCGCCCGCCTTCCGCTACAGTCTCATGTCCGTTGCCCTCACACCTCTTTTATGAAGCGTTTTTTTCCTATTTTCTGATAGAGCGTAAATATTCATGACAATGACAAAGCATTACACACAAGCCTTTGCTGGACATGTTACAGATAGTGAAGCAAGGGAGAATTGTACGAATACGAGAGATTTCCGCAACAAAAGGATCGTCGGACGTCTACGCCGTGTGTCTAGACGACGATGCTAAGAGGATGGGGGGTTTAAATCGCTTACTTCCTGCGCGCACTTGCCAAATGCCATACACTTGTGTCATGAATACATAAACGTATTTTTTGATAATATATACTTTTTTACATACTTTTTCGAATGTAAACCGCGATAAAATAAAATTCCAATGTTTCATGTAAATTCGAGTTTAGCATTGCGTGGAAAAAGGTCTGTTAAATCTTGTAAAATGTTTTATATCCGTATTTCCTAAACAATACTACTCAGGATCCTTCAAGAAGAGAGCGTACCTTAAAAGCAACGAGGCTACAGTTCTTCTGGTGTTGCGGATTTTCAGAGGCTGCGGGCACTTTAGGTAACCCGTTTGTCATTTGTCGGTCGGTCTCCATTAAAGAAAAATGGAATCATCCCCACAGGCGAATGAGCCAATGGACTCATTCTAAATGAATGAGCTCAAAAGTGTTACACAAAACGAACTGAACTCGAGACTAACTTCGTAACGCCAAGCACATCAACCATTAGGTTACGACGACGTGATTTATGAGAGTTCAATTTGGAACATATCCAACTTTACAATATTTAAATTTATTGTTCTGATACGGTACAATGAACGTTGCCGGTGAATACGTTCGCAGCTCGGCAGTTATTAAAAACGGAGTGACTTCACCCAGTCACATATAACCCTCCCTTTTCAACCCTCGGCAATGAATTTTGTAATAAGACCAGAGGTGGTGTTTTTTAATACCGAGTACAAAAATAGATTCGCAAATAAGTTAACAATGAACAGTAAAATATTACACAATTATACTGGACTTCTGACAGGCTAATAATGATGACATCATTATAATTCGGCCATTGTAACAACCTAACTTGACAACAATTAGAACGCAAAAGAGTTCCGATGCCGGCGAGGAATCGACTTTTATAGATTTTCCCTATTCTTCTGGATTCTTCTAGAGTTCTGCTAGACCGGTGACGTAAGTCTGTCAGGCAACAAACTCTCCTCGATGCTAGCGGGTCGTGCAGGTTGCTGGCCAGCAGCGTTAGTGTGTCAGGCAACATGCTTGCGAGACCAAACTCATTTCTTCTTCTACGACATATATAAAGAAGAAGGACTGACTGTCATTTCGCAGCCCAAACTAGAGGTCTAGAGAGAGGTCTAGAGATTTGAAAATTGGAGATTTTGAAATGAGATTTCTGTTATTACTTATAACGAACGAAAAAAGGTTTTTTCTGAATTCATCCCCCTAAAAGTCTAAAGTAATTAAAATGAAGAAAAGCTTTTTGATAAACACATTGTTATCTTGGAGTCCACGCCACCTAGTTAAAAATTATTAAAAAATATAACTACAGATTTGCGTGTTTTTTTTAGTTTTGGAATTATAATTATTATGAGTGGTTATCGGTTTATTGTTTTTATTTATTTAAATACTAGTGATCCGCCCGGCTTCCCCTGGGTAGCGGTTTCGGAATATATACATAGACAAAAAAAATCATCCCACGGGAACCGTACATTTTTCCGGGATCCAATGTAGCCTATATGCTATTCCAGACTGTAATCTATCTCTGTGCCAAATTTCATCCAGATCCGTTCAGCCGTTTTTGTGTGAAAGAATAACAAACATCAATACATACAAACTTTTGCATTTATAATATTAAGTTGGATTGAAATTGATATGTAATTAAGGTGTCAAAAACTCCGCACCATAAACCTCATTATAACATAATTTTGAAACTTAGCCAAGTTAGCGAACGATAAATTAAAACGAAGGAAAATGTAATAAGTTTAAGTTGATCGTTACAATAACTTGAAATTGGTCTATAGTTCAAATATTTGCAACCTTCAATAACTTAGTATTTGTTTTACTTTACAAAGTTGTACAACTTTAAATTGAATCTCGCGTCGCGAAGGCTCCTGAGGAATTTACGATCGAACAGCTGCTCCTAGCACGAGTAATTGCATGAAACGTGCACTCGTGACCGGTAACTTAAAACTTATCTTATTATATCTATACTTTATAAAAGAAAAATAACTTAAATTCTCTCAACCCCTGTCATATAAATTCATACCAAGTTAGATGATAAATTTGTCTTCACCTTAATCTCAACTCACACCTCGATAAAGATTTTTCAAATCCTATTGTTTTTAATAAACAATTTATATTTCGACACGGGGTCAATTACTTTGTAGCATGAAATCTCTTTATCCTACTAATATTATAAAGTTTGTATGTATTGATGTTTGTTACTCTTTCACGCAAAAACGGCTGAACGGATCTGGATGAAATTTGATACAGCGATAGATTACAGTCTGGAATAACATATAGGCTACTTTTTATCCCGGAAAAATATACGGTTCCCGTGGGATAAAAATTTATTTTTTGTCTATGTATTTAAAAAGTGATGTTCCCTCTGGATTCCGAAACGGTTACCCGGACGAAGCCGGGCAGATCATTAGTATACAATATTAGTCTATGCTTTGTAGTGTAAGAAAACCATCTTTTTACCTTAGTCACTATTCTAACGTCACGAATTGACCCGCCCCAGCGTTCTCTGTCTACCCGCCAATGATGCCAGTCCGAATAAACAAACATAATAATCAATATAAATTATTCTTTTAATCAAATAACAAATAATACTAGCACTAGGGAGAAATCCTACTCCTCCTATTGCATTTATTAATTATATAACGTAATCGAAGTCTTTAGGGTAGTAAAGGTTTAATTTTCAATTCCACTACTGCCTTGCAGACAAAACCGAGCCACTTAACGGATTCGCTGAGCGGAATTAATTTTAATGAACACTCTGTTCGGAACTACTCTGTGGAATAAAATTATGTTAATCAACTGAGAGTGCCTCTGTATTTATACACTGTGTAATTAATTTTCAATGTTATATTTAACATGCTCTTTAATTAAGTAAGGTTTGTTACTGAGACGATGAGATTCCAAAGGTATGTTTGAATATATTTTCACTAATACTCGTAGTTGTACCAGGTTTTCCCTTGATAAATTACATATTTCATCTTTCCTTTCCTTAAATTATTCTCTATTTGGAAGACCACCAGTGACCTTGTAGAAGTATGATACAGAGTAATTTAGTTAAATCTGTGAATGGAGTTTTTTCAAAATTAGTTTAATGTACAATTTTGTTTTATTTGATAACAAAGAACTGATCGATTTGGAAATACATGTTTTTCATTTAAAAATTCTAATTAACTATCAATTTCAACTTTTTAAAAATCCAAATTATCCTTTTTCTTCTAAAAATCCAACTTTAACAAATCAAATTCTGGCTGTGTGAAATCACGTGTGAAGAAAAATAGTTGCCTCAAATATAGCACACTGATTTGATTTATTTATAATTTAATTTTAACCGTTTAAGATTTGAACTTTAGTCCATGCCATCTTAACTCTACGCCATCAGGATATGTTACTTATCGCGTAAGTAACAGCAGTAAACTTTTACCACCGGGCGTTGTACTGTTACCTCACGACAGCCTCTGTTATTGCCACTACTCTGAATTTTACGAGCGCTTTAACTTAACCCACCTTTAAGGCGCACACTCAAGTTGAGTGGGCTCATGAAGCGTTTAAAGGTCGACATCGTTGTAGGTTTACGAAAGTTTTTATTATTGTGTCAAGTGAGTTCCACGTTAGAGGCTCTTTTCGCTTTCTATTTACTTCAACATTGTTTTAAAAAAAATCTCCTAAATATTCACCGTCAATTTTAAAATGAAAGAAAATTATATTTTTCCCTTATCTTACAATCCCTTATAAATTCACATTTTACTTTATTTAAGTAGGCTCTATTATTTAACAGAGATACACTTCCATGCCGCCGCATAAATCATCTGAGAAAGATGGAAAAAGGTCTATGATTATTTTATCTAAGAGTATATTACAATACACAAGTTGTATTAACAATGTGAAATAAATACAATATTATGGCTCGTCGCGGTGGACAAGGCCTGGGAAGTGTTAAGAGTGTAGCAGAATATACGATAAGAGACGATACAGTATTTTCTTTTCTTCTTCTTTTCAGCCAATGTAGCCTACCGCTGGACGTAGGCCATTGCCATTGATCACTGATCGCCGCCACCTTTGCTTAGAACTACCACGTTTTCTTGTCCCTCGTAGAATCCACACCAAAGCTTGCCTGGGATCCCGACAGAGGGTGTGGCCGATCCATAACCATTAACATTACATACAAACATTTCCCTTCTGTCAGCCGGGCAAAAATAAATAAAATATGATAAAGATTCTCTTGAAGAAAGCACAATTCGTCAATGTACATCATAAAATCAGCTATTGAGCATAGAAAATAATTTCAAGTTATTTGTGCTCACGTTACGGTGCCTGAATAAAGAAATTTACATTGTCAGTAAAATATCAAAATCACTCAGTCCCTCGCGAGACGGTTTAAAAGTTTAAGGCCATGTTGGCTCGCAGCTCTCTCTTATCTGCATTTAATATTTTATGATCCACTTTCAGATATTACTCTCAGCTACCAAATGCTAAAATCTTTTTTATTTTCTTTATATAGGTTTTAAAAATAATTCTAAAATAAGATTTTTCTAAGGAGTTTCAAAGAACCTGTGCACTTAAAGTCAAAAGAAAACCACATCGTCTTTCAAAGTTTAATAAGTACTAAAAACTAAATTTTTATCAGCACCTGTGTGTGATAAACTACAATTTTGTTTATTGTGTCTATTTATAAGTATTGTTGGCATTCCAGGTCCATGTACCAGGTCTTTAACATTACTGTGACTGGAACCAAGATAATAAATAAGCTAGTCAAATACAGTCGTATCGCCATTATTTATAAGGCCGCCTTCTCACGTAAATACGTATCAACGGTGTCGTATAAAGATTTTTTTTCTCACCAGCAGGTGGTGGTCATGGGCAGCAGTACGACCTCCGACAAGACGATCAATACGAGCACTGACTCCGCCGCGACCGCGCTCACCTCCGTCACCGGCACTGACGACTCCATGGACGCCGAGCCTGACCCTCCAGAAGCACAACTCCAACCCAACCTCATCGACGCGGACCCAACCCCTTTACTACCTCAACCCAACCCACCGAGCACAGCACCACCGCACTACCATCGTCCACAGAACAGCTGCGACATAGACTCCCCAGCCTATACCAAACCACAATCCGCCACTGACGTTATAGAATCACCCAGACCGGGTCCCGCCCGATTCGTCTTCGACGTACCACTTCCTGAACCGAAAAGAATAGAAACTAAACCTAGAAACAAAATCCAAGTCAGCCAGACGAGTGGACCGTCCACATCGATACAAATACCCTTCGATCCTAAGCTAGAGCCGCCTAAGAGTCCAAAAGCGAGTCAAACAAAGTACGAAACGCACTTTAAATTCGAACCGGAGGTAACCAAAAGGCGAGGAAGTGAGCCGAGGGTCAAGAATAAACAGAAATTAGATAAGCAAGATTACTACAAAGATGAGGTGGCAAAACTAAGAAGACAACTAGAAGGTACCGAGGTCTTCACAACCACTCGAAGAAGATCATCGGCACATCAGCATTCCGTTCCGCCGCCATCTTCTAGACGACAATCTACAGGTACATGTTCGGTAGATATCACAAATGGCTGAATCGAACTTTCAAATTCGTTTAACATATTCTCTTCATCACATAATCAAATTATGTTCGTTACCTGAACTCCTTTAATAAAATTCTCTAATCGAACAAGAAAATTTAACAAAATAACAAAACACCAAAGTGGTTGGACGAAATTTTATCGATTTTTTTCGGGCTTTGTCGCGTCATCACTACCTCGATTTACTGTTGCATTTAAAACATTTTATTACTCAATAAATCTCTCGCCCCGTTTCGTCCGTCTTTAAATGTCACAATTAACAACTTACGGGTTTTTACACCCTCAACTTAACTTACTAAGTAATAAATTGAATTTTATCACCATTCCCTTAGCTGCGCAAGTGCACGTGACAGCAAATCCACTGGATTCTGCCACTACTACAATTCCAGCGGGTCGCACCACCATCGTGGTTCAGCAGCCATCATTATCTCTGGACTATGGAGGTTGCTCAACAATCCTCGTCCGTGACGGCGAGGACGGTGGCAGGCGGAAAAGCAGAGTGTGCAGTGACCACATACAACAGCTGCTCGATGTCACGAGTCAATTCACCTCGGAAGATCTCCATGAGTTTGATAAAAGGTAGGTAAACTCCCATGTAACAAACAAACCTCGTATTTTTCACAAGCAAATTATTCACCTGACGTTAAGTGACATCAATAGCAAAAAGATAAGTTCTTGGTACACAGTCAGTCTTTTTGTAGGGAATAGAAGGTACGTGAGGAAAAGAATGTAGGATATATGGTATATCCCTAATACGTAACGTACATATTTTTCTCTAGTTGGAAATTAAGGGAATCAGCTGACGGAATTCAGACGTAGTGTTTTCTGTTACTAGTATCCCGATATGCTCACTTTAAATTAGTACAGTCTGGATTACAACTGGGAAAATGTTAACCCACAGTGAAATTCACCGGATCCAATGAGCAATCTAGTCAACCTAATCCAGTGCGGATTGGCGGTCTACATTTGAATCTAGAACGACCATTACAACTTTAATGTATACGGGCAATCCAGTGCCATTTCAGGCCTGACAGAACAATTATTCAAACAAAACGATTCGACACCTTTTAAATGACTGGGTTGGAATAATGTAAATCGAGCAAACAGTTTAAGCTTGTTACTGTACTATAGGAAAACTGATTGATGTTCTCGACAAGACGAAATTAACATTCTAGTTTTGTTGGCAGATACGGCAGCCCTCATCACTCCCGATCGCAGTCAGTGAAGGCAGCTCGCTCTAGAACGGGTGAAAGGCAGCTGCTGGGGCTGCCTCAGCAAAGAGCTCGCGTCGCCTCGATGCCCAACACAGGAGTTGAAGAGGAATATTATAGACTTAGACATTTCAGTATTACGGGTAATCATTTATCCTCACTTATATTGTAAATGGGAATGTGAGTTTGTTTGTTTATACTCAACCGATCGTCATGAAATATTTAACACACATTATCAGAGGTACAAAGATAACATGGGGTTACTTACCTTTTATCCTGAAAATAAGACTTCCCGAGGTACATAAAACCTTCATAACAATATCGGTTGCCGGTGGTCACTTTTTGACAGATGAGACCCATTAATTGAAGTTATTATAGGCGGAATAATCTTACAAAAAATTCCAACGTGGAAATTAAATGCTTGCAAAACCGTGGGCACTGTTAGTAAGCAATAAATAGCAAATGTGTAATATCTATTTCGATCCGCCATGTTTGAAGTAAACAAAACTAAATTGATCTGATCATATCTTCTTTCTTTGGATCCATGGAAGATATGGTATGTCGAATCCTATCAGATTATGATATAGTGGAACCTGAATGTCAACTTAACATTTTAATAAAACTAAAGCACAGATTATACAACAAAAATATTATTAGTCGAAATCGTTTGAGATTGGATCATTTCAACCTCTGGCGTTTTTCCTGGTATAAAATATCGTGATGTTGTTTCCCACAAGATTGTCAAATATTTCGTGTTAAAGGCAAAGGTGTCGTGAACCGGGGAGATTCCTTGCGCTCCAGACGGTCGAGGTCCAACACATCCGTTGCGTCCAGCGCCTCCAGCACTGAGGCAGCCACCAGAGCTTCTGCCCCTTGTTCTCTGGCATCTTCTAGGTAATCTTTTGATTGTAATCCTACCTAATATTATAAATTTGTGTGATCGTTTGTTACTCTTTCACACGTAAACTAGTCAACCGATCATCATTATATTTTGTTCCATCAGTATAGAAAATGACATGGATTATATATCATCCCCAATAAACGCTGTAACTCAAGCTCACGCCTGTAACTCAGAGGTTTAGGCAGATACCACGGATTTACATTTGGCGCGATCCTGGCACACCTCTATTGCTTCTTCTACATCCATACATCTACGTATACAAGCTCGTCGGTTTCGGGTACTCCTTTTATCGTCCTTCTTTAGTATGTCACTAATCTGATCGATATAAGTTCTCCTTGGACGTCCCCTACCACTACCACTCGCTTTTGCAACATAAATTTGTTTCTTTTCTCTTCATTCTACCTTTCAATATGTCCAAATGTGTCCAATGATCCAATTAATTCTAATGCTGACTCGTTCTCTTTAGGGATTCCTCAGCTGGCCTGAGTGCGTACAGAGTGCTCGTGGTGGGCGCGCCAGGCGTCGGCAAATCCAGTCTTATCGGACAGTTCATGACCTCGGAATATCTACACGCTTACGATACCAGTATCGGTAAGATTTCAGCATCTTTGTACACAAAGTGTTAATTTAAATGGATCTGGATAAATGATATAAAATTTGCAATAATTATAAATAATGAACAAGGAGATTAAAGCAAATTAAAAGAAAGAAAAGAAGAAATCTTAACTTTAATCGGCTTCAAGTGACAATTACCAAAAAATAATTAAAAAAAACTCTACTATACTATACTATAATAGTTCAAAAATAAATAATTAATAAAAATAAACCCTTGTATTTTTACAATATGATTCAAAATTGAATACAAGAAAAATAAATCGTCGAAACTGTTCCAAATTTAAATAAGCTTGTTGCCGACGCATGTAGTTCACGTTTTCTTCTTCAAAATATCAATAGAGTTTATCTGACCTCAGATGACGAGTCCGGTGAGAGATCTGTGTGCGTACTCCTGGCGGGGGAGGAGTCGGAGATCACCTTCCTAGACTCGCCGCCCGAGCATGTCATAGTAAGTACGGCTATCTAACTGTAGAATTTTATTTGTAAAATTTATATGAGGGTAAGTTAACATATTTGAGTGTACATCTATAAAATATGGCACGAGCAACGTTAGTACGCTTAATATTAAGTAATTCGGACGCTTAATGTCTGCTCTGCCTGATCTCAGATCGGTGTTGCCGTAAATGTTATAATTTATACCTTGTTTCACAGCTAGATTGAATTTTCGTAAACAAAGGTTCTTACGTTAAAATTCGTAAAACACAACTTCTTCTCATATTACCTTATTACATTAGCTATCCATATTACATAATTTCACTTCACTGTATCTCACAATTTCCACAAAAAACAACATTTTCTAAGAGAGTATAAAAATATTGGTGGCAATGAAACGAGGTATAATAACTACTACTGCTTTACACTACAGCTTAGTAGCTTTTATTCTTATCTACAGAATCACTAATTTCAACTAATTGTCCCAATTCTTCACTAAATGCATAATAAACCAACACCTAAACGCTCAGATTGAACGCGAGGGATATTGGAAAAATTTTAGTCTCAAAAATTATTAGTGTCATCTTACCTTTCATTTGTTTTCGTAACTACACTAATTTTAAACTGATCGAGTTCCATAATTCCATAACGTCGAGTTGACATTTCTGGAGAGCCGCTTATGACGGCAGCAATACAGGGCCATTAAAACATTTCCACGCCTCGGAAAACCCATTAATACTTTGAAACCTTTCGCTGGAACCTCGTTAGCAGCGACAAAGAGCTCTGTAACTCCGTCAGAGTTCCGAGGACGTTGTAATGATTTAAAAGCTTGTTACCATAACTTTTTAAGTAATACAAATTCGACATAAGCTAAGTATTTATGTGTATATTTCTCCAATTTACTTCCAAAGCAAGTATACATTAGTAAAGCCAGTAATCATTAATTTCATCATCAATTTTATTTCATCATTCATCACATCGTCATGTTACATATGAGACACCGGGGCAGAATACAAATGTAATTACAGCTTACGCTTTAAAACCAAACGCCGTTTGGGCTACAGAAGCTCACAATGGAACGGAAATACAAATCGGAGATGTCAATAGTACGAAGTGTAGATACATCATGTCAATGGCATGAAATGTGGAGGATATGCATAACACGGACATCAATTTGACTTCGGTTGATAATGGCACGGAAGTGTTATAAGGCCATGCTTCGACAGTGTCAGGGAATAATACTTCGTTAGCGGATCGAGGGGGAAGCTCTGCTAAACCTCTTGGCGAACAACTCGTCTAGAAACTGTCCTACGGCTCAATGTACAGAGTACTTGTAAAAGCGTAACTTCATAGTGGTTTAAAAGTGTTTTGTTGCTGCTCGTATCCCACGTGATGCCGACGTAGATGTAGTCCAGGGAAGAATATTAGCCTGCTCTACAGGACTACCAGTACAAGACACTCCTTTCGCATCTAGTCTCCGACATACATAAAAACCCAAAACCGTGAAAAACATTACCCTGCTTCTATGTCACTCGGACAATTATAAATTCCATAGAAATGGCTTTTTTAAAAGCACACTGAGCAGGAATGAGGAGCATTATAGCAAGAAACATACACAATTTACGAAAGGAGCCGATGAGAGCGAAGAATACATTACAAACTGTATACACTTTCTTGTACTAAATATACAAGATTTTATCAAAAAAGATACAAAAGTATAAAGTTTAAAATAATGCAAATAAAAAAATGTTCATCAAACGCGATAGCAAGAAAATAGCAATCGATTTGGGCACGTGAAAACGCTTTCAATATGTAAATGTGCTTATCAGAAACGCGTTAGATCGTTACTGTGCACATTGTGTACAATTCCGAACAAATCGACCGTATTCACAAATTTCCAAATTTAATTTACCGCAAAAATTACTGGAAACCAGTGACGCAGAATAAAGCTGGAAAGTAGATTTTTGTCTTGAATATTTTATTGATTAGTTTGGATCGTTTGTACCATGATTGATTTATCGTGTAAGAGAGTCAAGCTACAAGAACTTTTAAAAAGCTCAATTAAACGTCTTTAGGGAATAAAAGTCTTGATTGAGAGCCTGTAGTTTATTATTGACTACATCGTTATAATCTAAAAGTCTTAAATCATAATCATATAAGTTTTTCTTCGAAAAAAAGTAAAAGGTCAATCGCCAAATTCAGCGTACAGGAAGCTACGGTACATATTTTCGTTCAAAAATAACCGCATTGTCTCAAGGCGAATGTTTTCGACCAGTGTGTTGCCAATGATTACTTACGGTACTAAGACGTGCAAAACAAAATTACAACAATTTAAGATATGTTTTACTGTTGTGTTAGTCTGAGGGTTGCGCGCACGGGTACTGCGTGGTGTACTCGACGGCGGACCGGGGCAGCTTCGCGGAGGCTGAGCGGCGGCTGCAGGCGCTGTGGGCAGCCGGCCACACCGTACGCCGCGCCGTCATCCTCGTCGCCAACAAGGCCGACCTCGCGCGCTCGCGTCTAGTGCCCACTGACGGTATGTTGTCTAATCACACCATCTAACAGATAATAATACAATAATGTTACAAATAGGTATTTGATGAATCCATAGGAGATGATGATCTCATAATCCCTATCATCATCAGACTATTAACGTTTACTGCTTTACGTAGCTCACCCTCCCCCTTGTCTTGACCAGTCTAACCTAGTTCCGACTTGAATAGCTTTATAAGATTTAGCGAATACGATTTTTAGTCGTTATCCATATTATAGTGTCCCTTCAAATCTATCAGTAATAAACCAATGCAGAAAAAGAAAAATGAGCATCATTACCCGTCAACATCTTCAGTACAAAAGCAGAGGAAGAAGGGATGTAGCACGAAAATAGAAAACCTTATCTGATGAAGTAATTTAACAGTAAATTTCAAATGACTTAATCAGTTTATATACAATGAAATCACAAGGTATAAGAATTAATTATAGTTCGTGTTTACAGAAGGAAAGTCGCTCGCCACATCTTACGAGTGCAAGTTCATAGAGACGTCAGTGGGCATCAACCACAACGTGGACGAGCTGCTGGTGGGGCTGCTGACACAGATCCGCCTCAAGCAGCAGCACGCTGAGAGAGTTAGGTATATACTCCGCAATATTTCTATATCAGTTACAGTTAGGAATCATTTTGATATCAATCAAGATAGTTATTGGCTGAACGCAAGTCAGGTCAATAATTTCCATACATCCAAATATCCCTCAAGTTATAGCATTTGCTACTATGAATAAAGTTTATTAGATAACTAAAGATTTGGAGATTTACTAGTAGTATATACCCAACCACGATACCCTAAATCTATGAAATTGTTATTCTGGCCTCGACTTCTCCTGCTCATCATTTTAAGCATTCAACTTTTACGCTGTTGTAAATTTGAAAATGTACGAGATATTCACGTAAGTTCCGCAGCACACCGGTTTCCACATTTATTCTAAAAACTCTATCTATCATAGGAAACGTAGTGGACCACGCAAGCCAAGGGGTAGAGCACGCTCCCCTGCGGAAGGCGAGCCGCCCTCCGCCGCCTCCACGCCTAGGAAACGAACTCGACTGTCGGCCAGTGTGAAGGTATAACTTAGTCTGTCGCGAACAAAGAACGCATGCGGTTCTCGTGTAATTTCCTACCCCGCATAATCGCCCTGTGGAATCTATCCTTACCGGTATTTCAAAACCAATACGACTAAGTGTTCTTCAGGAAGAGAACATCTCGTCCTTCCTTAAAGGCTGGCAACGCATCTGCAGTTCCTCTGGTGTTGCGGATGTTCATGGGCGTCGATAATCACTTAATGTTAGACAATCCACAACTCGTTTGCCCCCTTATACTACAAATCATAAGCAAGCTAACCAGTGGTCAGATATCAAGCGGTCAGCCATCATCAGTAGACATCCACGATTACCAATATAAAGAAGATGCTAACTAGTGTGCAGGCAAAAAAGAATGAAAGAATAGAATAGGAATAGGATGAAGAAAGAACTCAGAAAATACACTCATGTCTCTACTATTGTCAAATTAAAATATACTTTTAACAATGATATTTCATATGGTTGATTGGCATTTTTATTACCCAGGTGCGAGGTCTGCTGGGGCGTGTGTGGGCGCGCGACTCTAAATCAAAGTCGTGCGAAAACCTACACGTGCTCTAGCACTCCGCCGAGCCCGTCGCCTGCTTCCCATTCTTCGATTGCGCAGCTCATTACTCATGAACAACTTCATCCATGACCTCATGGACCTCATGGACTACTAGGGAACTTGAACGAAGAACTTCTAACAGATGTTTTTTTAACATTGTATTTGTTTTTCTTAGTTTTAGCGTTCAAGTTTAACACAATTTGATATACGTTTCTTTTAACTTTATCCTTATCATTTATTTCATTTGTGATGATGTGGCTAAAATAAAATAATGCATGCATGTATCACATATCTCAATGAATGTTTCAATAGAATCAGATCTTATCGTGTTTATATATGTATATCTAAGACTTTGAGAACCTTAGTGTATTTACTATTTATCACTAAAACCCTTAGAAATCCCTTTAGTAGTCCATTTATAAATAACTCCATAGGTGTTGCTCCAAATAGTCATAAAATTGCTCTCAAAATACGAATATATTGACTTGTATACTCATCTAGTGATCCGTCCCGACTTCGCCCGGGTAGCGCTAATTATCTTGATCAGATCGTTACCAAACTATCACACGGGACACTCTAGGTCAATCTCCACATTTTCGTTTAATCGAAATCGGTCCACCCGTTTCGATATACATACAATTATCGTAACAGGATTTCGATAAACCCTTTTTCTTTATTGACCAAAGTTAACAAGACATCTTTTTCCTCATAGTAGTTCTTACTTATTACATTCGCCCGTACAATAACAATATATTCTTATTCTAACGGCAATTTTTATAACGATAATGCTTTATTCAGAACATGTTTAACAAATATTACAATGTTTGTAACGAGTTATTCAAATGTGCGCTTTTGGTAAAGTCCCTTTTGCAGGGACGGCGACGGGCCGGCGTCGAAACATAATTTCACAATTTATACAATTGTGTCAAATATAAAAATGTTTGTATTTTAAATTATATAAAAATCAACATGGATCAATATTAAAGATTCAAATTATCTTTAATCACTTTATATACAAGGAATAAGAGAGATAATGGAAATTATGTAAACCATTGGGACTTTTAGGTGACGTAAGTTCGTCAATTAATAATGCAAATCATTTTAATAGAAATGTAAATTAGAGAAAAGAAATCGTCTTAACACCACGAATTTAACCTTGCGTGTCTGAAGCCATCTCTAATAATAATATATAAATTTCAATTGGTTTGAGCGAGACAAACGTATAAGAGCTAATTTTTACAAATAATTTTGAAACGAAACGCTACGAAATCTTTGTAACTACGCTATATTAAATAATTAGACAGTTTTATATGATTCTCACAGCAATTAAATGAATTAAAAAGAATGTAAGAAACACGAACAAGAAATGGAATTTCATTTAATTTTTCCGGACTGACGGATTGATGGTCTGACGGACTGACGGTCTGACGGTCTGACGGATTGACGTCTCAGTTACCAAAAGGTTGCATCCCATTATTTTAGATCGCTGATTACTGTACGCTAATACGTCTAACAACGACATTAACACGCATGCAAATGCAACGAGCATATTACCAGTTATATTCCTAAAAACTTTCGAAATTCCAACAATAAGTTCTGCAACATGAATATTATACGAAAACATAACAAGTATTAGTAGAAGTAATAAATATATGTAGTTATTGATAAATAAATGTGATCCCATCGTGTCTCCTAATTATAGATATTTATAAATTAAATAAATGAATTATAAAAATATACTAAAAAAGAACAACAAGAAAAGTATTTATGTCAATAGTTTAGTATAATTTGACTAAGGATTTTGACGATCTCATTTTATCGTATTATATATAACTAATAAAGCTTAAGTAAATAAATAAAATCAAAAGCGTGTTATTAAAGCGACAGAATGTGTTGCTTATATTTGTATTATCATTTTTATTTTTTATTTTTTTAACTTTATTCTGTTCAGTACCCAAACAAAGCTTAATATTAATTTATATGAGCTTAAACTAACCGTAACAAACTAATTTGATATATAAAATAATTTTATTACAAACTGATTAGTTAAAATAATAAAGAGTACGTCTAGTGTGAACCTATACAACATGAAAAATTAATAAAAAAAATGTTCGTCGAAACTGTTCCACCAACCATGTTGCTAACACATGCTGAGCATGTTCAGGCGAACTTATAAAGGTGCATCCACACTGATGTTACGTCGCAATAAAGAATATTAATCTATGCATCGCGTAGCCAATCCGCGACGAGAAAATTGAAATAACTAATTGTAAATGCATATTCCTTAATATACTTATTCCCGTCTCTTTTAACCTTATAAACTGTAGTATTGTACCACAAATACATTTTTTGTCATAGTCTATGTACGTTCACCTTTATGTATGTTTCTTCTTAATATAAAAAAAAAGAACATACACACGAATTGAGAACCTCCTCCTTTTTGAAGTCGGTTAAAAAGGAACAAAGACTAGTCTTTCAGCTATATAAAATGTAGTCCTTAACATTTAACAGATTCAGATTTTGAGTCCTAGCCTGGAAACCATTCAATAATACAATTTCACCTTCAACAAAAATAAATTGGTATACATTTTGGACATGATATTAATACGAAAACAAGTCTAACAAAAATATACTCATAAACTTTGTCTATTCCTAAAAAGAATACGGTATTCTTGTTTACAACAATTTCAATCTTTGATGTGTATAAACATTGGGGTCCACAGCTTAAAAATTAAGCAAATCGAATTAGAATTTAAAAAAATACATTTAAAATTTGATTCAAATTTAGAACGGACATTTTTAACAAGTTCTGGGAATTGTAAAATTTTACAGTTGATGACACACATCATGTAGATAGTATAAGAAACGACATTATAAATTTATAACCTCATCTGTTAATTAATCAGGACCTAGTTTTTATGTACATTGATAAATCACGAACAGTAGAATCGTAAAAACCAAATTAGATTGAACCCTTGCTAACAGAATGTAAAAGTAGAGTTCGATTTGACGTCCACATAAACTTGACCCCTAGAATTAACCCACTTTTGATTTATCAATATTCATATTATCTAACACAAAATCTAGGTCCTGATATAATAACAGATGTTGGTATAAATTTCTTATGCCGTGTCATAGACCAAAAAGAAATCATTTTAGTAGATATACAAGACGGCATTCAATAAGCATACAGATAATATTTTGTGTCTCAATGACTTCATTAATGAAGCAGTATAATTATTACATCAGGTAGTATATTACAGTCATACGTAGAATTAGTAAGTTTTGCAGAAGGACTTTAGACAGTTTGTTACCAGACAAAATTGCGTAGAGCATCAAAGAAGCAAGCTTGATAAAAATGATACGAAAGAATTGAGTCCATCCAAAAACTAAATAAATTACCAAAACTACGTACACATTGAAATGTTCCTGAGTATAGACGATTTTTAGTTTTGTAGATTTTGGTAGTTTGATTTGTTTATAGCATCCAGATAAAGATCGCTTTAGATATCCCTAGGTGTAAGTACCAGTTTAAATACGGATTCTTTTGATTTCAGTGCCTGATACTTAGTATAAACAATTGTTTAATCCCTCCGTAAGATCCATTTGCCTTATTTATTTAGTAGCATTGTTTTATATACATGGTGGAGCGTAGAGTAGGTTTTAGCTATGTATTAAAATAAGTATTTGGTAAGGTGCCATATCTACATAAATATAAACACACAATTTTGAAACCGTTTACGTAATGTATTACATGTATTTAAAATAAGCCAGCATTGAAACTAAAGTTCGTAGTTATTGCGATTATAACTAAGGGCATTGAGTGAATTGTATGTAAGCTAGGAAAGGAGAGAGATGAACAGCAGATCACTTAGTTACGGCTGGTAAAGACATCAGTCTTGTTAATGCTGGATCTGCATTAGCTGTTGTTTTATGTTACATATTAAGGATCCAAATTACGTCCTTATTATTCAATGATTCATTCACTTTGGCACTCAACATTTATGTATTATCTAAGATAGCCAGATCTCTTGCCCGAATTATTCTGGCAACTTATATATTAAGAGAAAGTAATTATGAAAATATCAAATATACGCGCTTGGTATTATTTTTGAATTTGTACATATTGGTTTTAAGTTAATTGCTTTCTATGACTAGATGTAATGTAATATTTAACTCTAAGATTATAAATTAATAGTAATAGACTTCATATGAAAATTAACTTACAATTTAGGTTCGCTTTTAATCCCAGGGTCCAAATAAAACACCAATTTCACCTTTCGCGTTTGGACAATCCTGGTCCATTCCAAATCATTACGACATATCCAAACGGTCGTAGCTTGACGTGACGGTTGCTAACTTCCATTTCTTTCTAGAAACTAAGTAATTTGTTACTTTACGTAGTTTCTTTTAAATCTGTTATAATCTTTATAGCTTGCTTAAACATATACATTTTATCATACATGAAAGAAAAGAAATTTTGATCAAAACCGAGCATAAAGTCGTCCACTATCGTTTGGATACTGTTTTAACCATTATTCCCATGTCAATGCATCAGCAGTAGAGTTTAGTCAAGCGTAGTGAGGTTAATTGGAGGATCCGATAGCTTTCAGAGAGTCATTATTGTCATCAGTTGCGTTTACTTGCGGGTGTCTCGCAAGGAGCATTTCTAGGTCCAGTTTTCATTGCCGAATTTAATCGATATTTTTTTCAAATTTGTAAATGATTGATAGAATTGTGTGATGTGTATCGGATTCTCCATGTAGAGTTGAAGTTTTGTAGTGAAAAGAACCAGGGATTCGACAATAAGGGATTACGAATAGGATACTCATGTCTTTAAGATTTTCTGTTACATCTAAAGTACTATAACATGGTTAGAGTACTCTCAGATAATGATGTAAAGATCGCTACTTTGGCTTTTATCATTAATAATTATACAAATTGGTCAATTCAGGAAAAATTACAGTTCAATATGAGATTTGGTTAAGTACGAGGTCTAAGAAAGCGAAGTTTGTCTTTGGATACGCAATATGAGACAAAGCCAAGTATTATACAATTGTGCTTCTAATACTACTATTAAAATTGATGCAAGACACTGGGTTAAACCACTAGATAAAACGCTTTACAGTGTATTAAAAGATCCACCTTATTGAAGATATGTTTGTTATTCGCACAAAGCCAATTACAAAAGGCCATGTCACGTAGGAAGTTACATTCAAGAGCGTCTAAATCTACTGCTGTCCCTTGCCTATTTCCTCAATGCTTAAATAACCTTAAACACTTGGATTATTGAGACCAATTCGCATATATTTTAAACGATCGATCCCAAGTCTGAAGCCGAACTTGCGCCTAATTATAATCCCATTGGACCACGTTAAGCAATATACATATATATTATACACATACTTGTATATTTGATAGGGCATTAGATTTTTCATAGATATATGTAGCAGTACCCTAACTTAGGTTTTTATAATATAGTATATTATGTCGGTGTTTCCACGTGTATTACATTTTTATTGATGTGAATTTATTGAGTCTTTAAGATATATTGTAATATGGACACTTGATAAAGGGTGTGATACTGTAATATTTTAATGTTTTTTTGTCAATAAATCTTTTAGTGTTTAGTGCTTGTGGGGGTTATTACTATTATTACATTTTACAGTATCATTGAATCATTGGTAGTTTCAAATCAACTGTAGATATTTACGGTGTTTACACATTTTTTTTTCAATATTACAACATTTACTTACACGTTGTAAACTTGTGAAAAAGTTGTAAATTCCTCGAAAATAAAATGTGTAAATTTTGCTCCATTTTAATCAAATATCTCGCTTACCATGTACCATTTTCCAGTATATTAGAATATGCATATGTGTAGACATAAATCTGTGCATTTAACATTTTTACTATATTCATATACTAGATATAATAGAGAAATTGTAAAATGACTGCACCTACCAGTATAATAATTTTGCATAAAATCTGTAATAACATATCTAACATTTACACATTTTCTAACAACATTTTGGCGCACAATTCACGTGGTTGCAGAAAAATATTTGTTAGTTTTTACATTTTTTTGTATTACTTTTGTTTTGTATTTAATTGTGATTCCAAAATAATATTAATCGATTGTGTATGTACGTTTAAATGTAACATTTTGGGATACATTCTGATGTTTCTTGTATAAAAGATTATATAATAAGAATGTCGTTTCATTTAATATACTCCTGAAATAAATGATTCGTATGGAACAAAATATGAACATATGTTTTAGTTTTTTTTTTTAAATAAAGTAGGTGGCAAACGAACTAGCTGTCCACCTGATTAAGTGACCATAGCAAGCTAATGAGTTGCAGATGCGTTGCCTACCTTTAATCAATAGTGGAGAGGATAGACAAGAAAGAATATTGTATTTTCCTACTCATCCCCTCTACATGCAATCCTCTTTAACTTCCCAGCCTATGGAAGAGGTCTGTAATTTCTCTGTGGCACCTCACTCGTCTGAAGAAACGCAGGAGCATATTTCTACTTAACGTCTCTCTTCTGTGAGATCGTGGTATTTCGCCGGTCCAGCCGGCCCTGCAGTGCAACGGATGTTGTTGCGGGCTCTTCCAATGTTAGTTAGCCAAAGAATAACAAACAGAGGACTTCATAAGAATGCTAATGCTAAGAATCTGATATATTTTGATCCCTCAAAAGACCCTCGTCACGCCTGTCTTGAGGATATTTTTTTATAGTGAGTCAAGTGAGCATGTGGGTCACTGGATACTATATGACCACAGTAACACAACAGACTTTCGGATGGATTTGTTAGAAGAAGTAGACAGGGATAGGACGGGGATGGGGCACCTCACAGATCAGAGGTAGAAGCATAATATCTGCAATACCTCCACTTCAAGCCTGTTTTCTGTCAGGTCGCCGTACATCCTAGACTGAGCCAAAAAAATCGTACAACAGCTGATTTTGTTGGCTCTAGCGCTGTTTAATTTTAAACGTTACAAAATTTTAAAGCTAACAAAAGCTATCGCTGGAGCAAGTTTATGTTTTGCAGGAACCTTGCTATGGAATTACAGTATTTAACTAGATCGGAAACAAATCATTTCATATCTTTACTAAGAGCTGCCTTTGTTATTGCACTTCTTACATTTTGATATAGTTTGTAGTCACTCGTTTCATCTACATCTACATATATATCGGTCATTGATTATATATTTTAGTATGCTACCAAACTGGTCGATACAAGTTCATCTAGGATGTTCCCACCAACTCTGCAACTCACTTTTGCATCCATACGAAGAATAATCGATTAAGGAAGGTTTCATTCTGCAGGAAATTACAGTTTCTAGTATATCAGTACCGAGTACATTACTCATTACTACCTTCGCAA
>JWHW01015625.1:98497-116474 GCA_000931545.1 Papilio glaucus | reverse complement strand
TTTTGAATTTTATTGTTAGGATACAAGGGTGTTTTTGTTGTTTTTTAAAATAAACTCTTTTATTTCTAGCTTTTTTACCCGAATGATTTTATTTTGAAATCAACTAGTTAATATATCAATTATTATTATTACAATAAAGAGGTGTACATTTCAACGGTCAGAACGGAATCCATATCATTGACAGTTTAATGGTTAAGTCGTAAGTATATAGGTTTTGTGCTCACCCCATCTACGAAAAACATCACCTTTCTTCTGGGTCAGTAGGATGAAAAGGTAAGATAAATAAAAATAGACTGGTGGTATCTTCTCCTGCTTTAGTTGATTGATGTTTTATCTGTAATTTAACGAAACGTGTTCGGTACATTAAGAAAGTTATTTATTCACGAAAACAAAGAAACGGCTTAGTACGTTGTGATTCGAAGCGCTTCAACGTTCGGAGCGTTGCGCTGAAAGCGCTTGACGCAGATGATTGCTAAATCTCTTTCGTTACGTTCGATTGACTTTGACTATCGTGAACTTACGGATTTATATTGCTAAGCGAAACTTAAGTGAAACGAAATTATTACTTTTCTAGAATTATTAGTATTTCAACAATTACTAAGACTGCGGGGCGGGGGCGCGTTGATTTGTCGTCGCATCGCCCTCTCATTACACCCCATTCTATTGTCCTGACGGCAGCAGATAGTCTTCTCGTGTTTCAACTACCATCATGTTGGTCAAAACAAAAATATATCTGTAAAACCTTCACAATATTTCAAATACTTAAGTACAACGCCATCTTTCTCTAAAGATCATAACCATCGTATAAACGCTTTAAATATGTACTAATAATTTATTTAAATAGACGACGATCTGACTAAAATAGTTAAACAGAGAATGGCCCCGTATGTTCTCTCAATATCGTAACAACAACCTTCTGATCGGTTCGCTTTTACTTTTGCCGATTGTCCGGTGTTTACTGAAGTGTTTAGAAACAAAAATATTAACGCAAAAACAACAGTTATCGCTTGCAATTATATTAAATCTTGTGCTCTAAGTTACAAGTCGTCGAGGAGGTCTTTACCGCGGACCGCAAATGGATGGGGAGCGAGTTAAGCGATTGATGATTTATGCACAAACCGTAGTTAGTAGTCGTTTAAATTATCGCTTAACGACTGTGATTCCCAAAGGTGTAAACATCGTGGGCGTGAATTAGTTTGTGACATAACACAGCTAGTAAAATGTATATGTTAATTCAAGACTTTCAAAAGGTGGTCGAGAACATTGTAAGGAATAAGGTTCTATGGAGTTGCACCGCGTGGTATTACCATAGTTTACCTGAGGGCCTGTATAAGGCTAGTTGAAACTTACAATTAAAGCTTATCAGGTTTTCTGTACGATACAGGAACCTCATTCCTACACAACATCTGAGAATCCATCTAACACCAACATTTTGATTATTGCGTTAAGTTAATTGCTGAATTTACAGTACAACATTTGAAGGCATACACTATTCGCCAGAGTGCAATAAAAATATTACAGAAACAAACAATTCGATTTCAAAGCTATTATGCAGATTGTGCAACGAAATAAATGTTACTAAATTATTAAATGGTTGTTACACAACGCCGAAGTATTTGACATTGAACTGTTAGAATAATTAGTCGATTGTAAATAAAAAATAATTAAATGCTTTGAAAAAAAAAACTCTCACGATGTGTGGAACTAATACCCTTTAATGCCGTGACGAATCAACCGATGATCATGAAATGCTACGCGCACGTTACCAGGGAAACAGAAGACTACAATTATCCCAAAAACTACCCATGGGATAGAAAAATATAAGTTACATTGTCATGGTAATCTATAACATTACTAGAACAAGTTTTTTGTCATGTCATTACCATGGCAACCGATAACATTTTTTATGACCTATCTATAAATCCAAGTTACCTTTTTTCCCAAAATAAGAAACGAACGCGTAGGTAGTCGCGGCCAACAGTTATTCCTAGTATACTATTTAAATAACCGCTTAACTCGCGTGTAGTCCCGTGTATCGTCTAGTACTAGCCCGTCGGATGCCATTAGCCCTTAGAGCGAACCAATCCGAGTCCCAAATCCCATACGTTTAATTGTTAATGAAGAGTAATCACTGGTTTTTACATAGTTGCATTGGATTAGCTAATTATGGAATGTAATTCTAACAGTCTTTTACCGATGGTCTCCGGAACAGTATCGTCGTACCTTGCGTTGATTGCCACAAATATAATAAATTCAAAATATCAAAAATTCGATCAAATTCTACCGAAGCTAATACAAAACAAACACGAGTTTGTCTATTTTATAAGTATTTTACTTTATTTGATTTAGTATTTCCACCAGATGCCCTCGACCTACTGCTTCAAGCTCCTCAAACTATCTCGAGAATTAGTTACGCAAATATGGATTCGTTGAAACGGTTTTCTGTCGCCACATGAGGCTTCAACGAGTTGACATACATTCCTGAAAGTCTACAGGTTTGCTCAATGCGTACGTTAAAGCAAGTGATGGATTCAAACATCAGTGGTTAATTTGTTGAACTACACAAAACTAGAAAAGAAAAAACAAAATTCTCAGAAATATACTTGACAAAGATTCCAAGAAAATGTTTTCTTATCGATGTCAAGTTTTGTGCTAGAAGATTGATTATTGTAAACAATTCCAAGAATAGTTTGGACCTGTTCTAAATATGTAATGCATCGGTATAATCAAAATGATGAATATAATTTGCCGTCTGCAAACTTCGAACTAAGACAATATGCTAGAAAATGTCACTACCTTTCACAGTCTTATTGACTCTTAAATGTGGTAGTAGTGTACTGTTTTGTCCTTATAGCTATTCTTTGATATAGCAACACTGGATTAATCCATATTCATTCTTTTGAATTTTGATGATAGCGCCCTCAGCCTCTCTGCGGCCTCAGACGCTCAAACTATTTCTGTCGCAAAGCTTGGTATCAGATATCAAGCTCAAATTACCAAAGCCGTTTGATTTGTACGATATTGTGTAATAACGTAGTGCCAGTGGATACAGCAGTAGGCACAGTTTCGACAATGTTTCTCAATGCTTCATATCTCGCGGTTGCGTGCAAGTCGGCTTTCGGCTCGACCGTGACATTCTGCCGAATGTCCGAGTCATCGCGTTGCGTGATTGAGTGCGTTGCACTGTGTTACACGCTTAAAATATTTTACATAGCTTCTACGCCTGACTTTTCACGTCAATCTTGTTCCCTAGATTTCCAAACGGCTCCGACCAGCCTAGCGGGTATTCCTGTGAAGTTTGGTAGCGATCGGATAAACATAATTTGTGGTACTCGAGCGAAGCCGGGGTGTGTCACTAGTATCTAATAAACAATCTATTTGAATTTAAGGAAATTCCATTGTTTTCTGACTGTTAACTCATATAATGAACCGTGTACAGAGTATACATCGTCTCATACATATTGGCCTTCGGCCTTCAGACACGATTTTCATATATATCTCATCTTTTTGTTAGATGGCGTTATTTTATGAAATTTTCGAATTTCGAATTGAAATTCGAATAGCTTGTTTAAGAGAGAGATGGAATTTTTGTAAACAAAGTATTTTACGTTAAAATTCCGTACTATTTTCGAAAAACATTTTTTTCACAATACCTTACATTAGCTATCCATAAAATACAAATATACTTCACTTTATCTCACGATTTCCACAATATTACAACATTTTTGATGAAAGTATAAAAAGTGTGATGGCCGCAGTTTGTTTACAAAAATTCTATCTTGCTGTGAAACAAGTAAACACCGTAGCTCTATACAAAGCAAAAATGTGTAACTGTAGAATATCACCTAATCCATCTAAATATGATTCTGGTTTCTTTCTTTTTCCTAATTTACGAATCAGTATATCTATATTACTTGATAACAATATAATAATTTGAAAGGTCAAAGAAATTTTGATTAAAATTAAAGATCAATAAAAGAAACTTAAAAGCCATAAGTAGGTATACATATTCTATCACATTTACAGACATTTTAAACCTATTTATAAAAACTGTATTAAGTTTAAAATAGATAATTTGTGACAAGAGATATGGAACTGTATTTAATGTAAAGAGAGACGCCATAGATTTATATACCTCCAGATACAACGTTCCATACAAATTCAACATTCAAATGTGAAGCCACTTTTTTAATCTATCGTCTTTTATGTTTGTTGTATTTTTAGTATTAATATAATGTTGTAATGTAGTTGACAACACTTATAACATGTCATGGCGTCGTATTGTTATTGTTAATATTTTATTTTTAGTTGTGCATAAAATATTCAGGGAACATCATAAAATTAATTAATTACTTGTGAAATGTGATCTTTCTTTGAGGTATAGTTTTTACATGATGTCATTGCACAAACTGTCATTTTTAAATTACGAACACGGAGATTTTGCTTTCGTGTGGCGGGAAACGAATGACGGCGGGATCTTACGAAGTCGCCACTAGGCGACTTAAAATGGTTTCACTTTTGGGTCTCTGATGCTCCATCTGGAGGTATGTAACATATTTACTTGATACATTATGATTATAGTTTTAATGTATCATATTTTTACGCCTAATTTGTCACGTGTCCTCGCTTTAGCTGTACAGGTCGGGATATTTGATACGTTGATTCTAGAACAAGGCGATGTCAACATGTTGTGTTGTTATTTGGACTTTTGTGCTGGAACACACCTTAATCGTCATCACAAGTATTCGTTTCTTATTCCTCGTTGGTAATTTTGTAACTTGTCTTCGCGTAATAACATAGAATTATATGTGAATGTCATCAAGTTGTTATCGGTTGCCATGGTAATTAATGTCATGTCACGTAACGAAATGTCAAAAAGATGTTATTATCGTGTCATACATTACCATGGTAATCTAGGTTATATTTTCCTATCCCTCAGGAAGTTCTTTTTTTTTGAGAGAAGAGGTACCCTTTGTCCTTTCCTGTATCCCATAGATATATATGCATAATGTCATGATGATTATAAGAGTAGTTTACAACGTAACAAACAAACAAGCAAACAAATTCACATTCACATAGTCCAATGTATAACCTTAGATCTATATGAACAATATTTCTACACTAGAAACTTTGATTTAATATTTTTATAAGCTATTCGTATGTTGTATTAATAAAATAAAATAAAAGCTGCATTATGACTGCATGTAGCGTTTTCGTAAAGGATTTAATACCTGTTTAATAGTTTCAGATTTAATCCCTTACATAGAAAAATCTGGCCGCTTTAAATAAGCTACATGTTGAACATAATTCCCAAAGGTAATTTGTTACATAAAAAGTTGTTAAGATATGTTATTAAAAGAACTTCATCACTTAATGTTCTATAGTTTTAATGGAACGTTTCGCAAGATTTTATTGCTTCAGCATTCCATGTCATTAATGGACAAAGGAGAACAAACCATTATTAAATTCTTACATTAAATATTTTTGTATTATTACCTAATGTAAATATTTTTTAATATGGCAATGTGTCCTAGTAAAAGTAAAAATAAAAAAGAATAAAAAAAACACCAATATGTATTCGAGTATTACACTAACTTATCATTATCACTGTGTAAAATGAAAGTTTAAATATAGATATTAATTGATATGTCTCAGTTAAAGTTTATTCTAAAAAATTAAAAAATTAAAACAAACCTGGTAATCAATAATTCACTCAATATGAACAAATAAAACAGTCATAAACAACACAAGCACAATTAACAAAAATGATTATAATTGTTTTAAAACAACGTTTTAAAATTAAAAAAGAAGACCGAAAATTATTCGCGTATATAAAAATCTTAGTCGACGCGCAGCTTTGGCGCCAAAACGCGGTGAAATGTCAAACTTGCGCGGGAACGTAAGGTCGCGTGAAACAGTTGTATGGCGGGGCGCAACGTAGATAATAAAGTCTGCGTGAATGTTTGTCTGTTTATAGTACATTTGTTAATTTGATTTGTATATTTATTCTTTTTATTTTTATTGTATTTTTAATTTTCTTATCATATTTCTCGGAAGCAGCTTAAAGTCTGTATAAAAATTGTATTTAAGTCATTTATTTTTTTATAATCTGCAAAGTAATAAAATTATAGGTATACCTATATATAGAGGGTTGCAAAAATTATTTATTACTTATGACCACTCTATTAATTAATGCTAGATGCTAGCCGAATACAATATTAAACAATTATATAAAAATCCAAGTATGTCCATAGAAAAATAGCTAGTTTACCAAATAATAAAGTATTTTTATTAAACAACGAAGGCCATAAGCAACTAGAGCGTAATTTGTGTGGCGCGTCTACACGAGACCCTAACGAATGATCCAGAAGGAATTCAGCTTCGGTTATGTTGTATCGAAGATAATAATAATATTTTGGACCCCAATAGGGTCTAAAATGCGATACTCGACGGGGAGTACGACGTCACAAAATACAAGTTTGTAATAATTTTAAATATGCACAAATAAACAAGTACATACAACACTGGCCGAACGAACTTGAATTTTTTGCTACTTTTATCATGGTCATATAATGTTTATGAATTTACCTAAGTAATATATTGTCTCGAAACGAAAGTCTTTGACCAGTGTGTGTAGCCAGGGATGACAAAGGACATCGAAACTCTTCAAAATTGGCACCATAAGAAGCCTCAAGATCGCTCAAATGGCGATTGAAAGAGCAATACCCTTTGCTCTTATCAATTTTTTCTAAGATGTCAAACTAAAAAGCGGGTCACATGATATTAAGGTATTGCTACCCAAAGGCTTCTGCAACAAGCTAATGAGTTGCAGACGCCTTGCCTACCTTTAATGGACAGAGGAGGGTAAACAGGAAAAAGGTTATTGCCTTTTCCTATTGATACCCTCGCTCGTCAAAGCCTGATCCCTTTCACATCGTTTCCTAATTAGAAAAGGATGGGAAGGAGAAGAGGGCTGGATGGCTGGTATATTTTTGGCAAAATTAAGGAAACCCAACATTACCTGAAGGATTGATAAACTTATGTTACAATGGATAAAGCACTGCTTGTAGAATTGCCGTGATGAGGTCAAAATGTTCTTAGATAATGACCACGCTTAAAACGCATGGGACAACGAGCCGGAGTTCATCCAGTAAACAGCTATGAGCCTTTGTGGCGATCCTTGGGAGAATCCTACGTACAACCTACGTTTTTATCCGATGATGGTGGTGATGAAGGAAACAAGTAGATTTACAAACAAAATGGGACGCAAAGCATACAATACAAGTAAACCAATAAAAAAATATTATTTTTAACAATCAATTATTCAACAAAAAACCTTGTTACCTTTCAAAAGCTAATGAAAAATCATTTGATTGAAATTGTATACCCGAAGGCGAAACTTCCGAATACCTTTCAAATTGTAATTTAGAGTATTGTGTAGTATAGTTCAGCTAGTGTTATTTGCATGATGACCAGGATTTCATTATTAGTTTCCAGCCAGTTTGTTGTTCATCTATTCTCACAGCAGCTACTGCTAGTGCTACCTCTACCACAGTTACTTATCTGAGATTGCCCCTCCATAAATGAATATGATACACCTCAATAGAACAGGAATAGTATAAAAAAATTGTAAACTTTGGTTTCTTCTTTCTTTTTAATCTATGCATACTCTTTATTTATTATGTTGTTAATGGATTTCAAAGGTATGCTAGATGTAACCTAGCATACTTCTTAGAAATCTATTCAATGGCATTCAAGTTACTACCACGCTTATTGCAAGTAAAAAATAATATCATCAAATTACTGATGATCAGCTAAAAATTCAAATGAATGTATTTTTAACATCGTATTAAGTGTAGACGAAAGGAACGGAGGTTAACGTGTAATTAAATAATACAATACAACAGTAAAGGAAACGGAAGCATGAGGCGACGACGCGGAACGATGCAACGTTCCTTGCACAACAGACACGTTGTTGCAATTAAAGCGTAGACAAAGCCAGATTAGCGGGAGCAGAACCAACGTAATTCAATACCTTGATTCCAGTTTGAGACCAAAAGAGTATCTTGGATGGTTCATCTCAAACAACACACACTGCTGAACTTAGACTTCCCCCATAAATTGCAACAAAGATCGGTACCTTAACCTCATGTAACTCCTGCAACCTTGACCAGATCATCAGTCCATCTTGGCTTCAGCTTATCTATGCTGCTTCGACCTGTATCTTAGATACTTCACAGTGGTAGAGCCCGCAACAATAACATCTGTTGCACGAATGGGCCGGCTCGACCATTGAAATACCACGACCTCACAGAAAACAGGCGTGAAGTAGAAGTACTCTGCGTTTCTTCTGAAGAGTGAGAAGCCGGAGGCCTAATTTCAGTCCTCTTCCCCTTCCCCTTCCCACCCTTTCCTCATAAGGATAAGATGGGAACAGGAAGAGGATTGGACGGGGAAGGGTTAACGGGGAAAAGGAAATATCCCTATTCCTTTCTATGCCCACCTCTGTCCATTAAAGGTAGGCAACGCATCTGCAACTCATTTGCTTGTTGCGGATGTCTATGGGTATCGTTTACTAAATATCTGGTGATCCGCTTGCTCGTTTGCCACCTGCTACCATAAAAAAAAAACTTGACTATTCACTACAGAATATGGGGGGATGCACCAGCGAGTCACCTGATTTATTATGTGACTACAGCTGTCTGTCAATAGACGCGATAATTGCAAGAATTATAGTTGCATTTCCAGCCCTTTGTAGGAAAAGACGGAATGGCTAAGGAAGAGGAACGAGCACGGGATGTCCAGCAGTGGACTGATACAGGTTAATTTTGATAATAAAAGAAACGTTAGGTTCAAAGTTTATTCCGCTAAATATTGTTTACATAATGATCTCGTTGGATTGCAGTCAGATAAAATAGCAAACATGACGACAAGAAATGAATATATTATAAAAATGAATCTACATACTCAGAAACATTTATATTTATAAACTTAGATTAAATTCTTAATATCGTTGTTGTACGCCTTCAGTCTTTGCGCGGACTCAATACGGATTCCGCACCAAAAAAATATGGGAGTAAATTTCACACAGTTGAAGTACTGTAATATTCCGTCACTTCACTTACATTTATGTCGTATAATGTAACTTTAATAGATATCAACTTTCTTTATTTTTGTAAATCCTGTCAAGTATTGCGTATAAACGTAAGATTACTGTTATCTTGTCAACCTAATAAACTTGAATATATATGATATATATATATACAATTTTATCATTAAAATAATAATAACAATTAAGACATAAAAACAGAGCTAACTATTGTTTAATATTGTTCCATTGTAACATATACGTAACGAACTAAGTGAGGTACGACGGGAACACGTCGTTTACATACGTGTCTTCGGCATCCTTCGAGTCAGAATCGACTTCAGATTTTATCGTCATATATTCCAATATGTTATCTGAAGTCAATTTTCTAAATTCTGTGTTTGGCAATAGTTTATAAAATTGTTTTCTTTTTTCTTCGTCCATTAGTTCTTTTGATATAGCGCTGACGTCATTCTTATCAAACGTAGGAATAATTTGCTTTTTTGAAGTAACTAATGCAGTAGTATGCTCAGTAGATTTCGAAAAAGACTTCCTTTCAATTTTTTTACTTCCACCATCGGCTGGATCGTAATCGACCCACCCAAATTTCGATTTTGTAGGCATTCTATCGTATGCTAAAATGTTAGGATTGTCGAACTTTTCACGGACCATGTGGTGAAATTTACGAGTTGTCCTTCCTGTTGCCATTGTCCGTGTTGGAAGAGTAACTTGAATTTCCACGTCACTATCTGAACCGAATTTAGTTAGATTCGGTGGGAATTCTTCATTATCGCCATGTTTATTTTCGTTGTTAAACGATTTTAAATTTTCAACGACATCGTTTCTATCGTAATTTCCAATTCCTTGTCCAATTTTTCCAGATGTCTCTGTGTCGGATTCCGCCATATTGTCTTTGAGAAAATCATATTGAATTAAAGGGGTCGTAGTAACAATAGGTGCTGATGTTGTAGCCAACGTTTTTAAATTAGCATTTTTAAGAATTCTGTTAAAGTTTGATAATCTAAAACTATTACTTATTTTTTTAGAAGCGTGAAGAAGTTTCTGGAAATCTTCCATTTTATCATTACCATCATCCGCCGACTTAGAAAAGGTAATTAGATTGTCATCAGAACGAGATGTATCATTATTTTCTTTGTCCAAACTATCTAGACCATAAATATTATCTACATAAGAAAATGTCGCAGCGGTTAGTTTTTCCGTAGTCCATGTAGCATATGATTTCGTTGTTGAAATATCAAGAAGTTTTTTCTTAATGGGTTTTATATCTGGTGCGTGTTTTATTGCATCTATTAATAAATCAATTCCATCTTTTACTGAAATATAAAATGCAATAAAATGACTTAGGCTACATCGATAATGTATGTATGCGTATTAGATGTACAGGAAGCTTAAAACAAGCTTATTTATTATAAATAGGATGCTATAAGAATGAATTAAAATATGTTAAGAAAAGAAAAGGCGAAGAAGGACTAGTATTATATCGTACCTGGTGCCGCGTCCAAGGGGTAATTTTGTTTCAATAAATATTCCATAATTGTTAATAAATACTCAATTGCGTCATCGTCGTCTACTGTACTTCTCTTTCTTCTAATCGTTGTTGCAGAACTTAATTTTTTAGCCAAGTTTTTCAGTTTTCTAAGGTTGTTAATAATATTATTTGTAAATGTATCGATAGCGAGGCTGGTAGTGGACTCTTTATCGTCAAACCTGTCTGGCTTTTTGATTTTCCTTTTCTTTTCGGTGTGAGTAAAATTGGATTCTAGTTTTGTCAACATTTCATAAATTTTTTTCATGAACGTGTTCTGCATCAAATTATAATTAACTAGAACTTTTTTAATTTTCTTAAACCGCTGTTCCGATACTCCGTTTTTGAAATTGGATTTACCTATTTCATTTGTTTCTGTGCAGCGCAAAGGTCGATGTGGTGGTTTTTGCTTATTGTTGGTTACATTTTTCCTATCAGTCAAAATGTAAAGTATATCTTGGAGAATATAAGAGAACTTTCCAATAGATTTAATAAACGTTTTAATACTATCCTTGATATAATAGAGTTGAAGTTGTCGTTCCTTCGTTTTATTCTGTGCGTTGTTTATGCTACAATTATTGTTTAGGTTTGGTTCGAAATTAATGTCGGCAGTTTCTATTTTATTATTAATCATTTCTTGCAAAAGTTTTTTTATTATTTTTATTGTTTCCATGACCTTGTACATTTCCCCATTTAATTCATTAATTTTAATTTGCAGTTTAATTTCGTCCCGGGGGTATATTTTGCAAGATACGTTTTTTACACAAAACGTTTCTAACAAATTATATTTATCAAATAGTTTGAGTTTGTCGTTAGCTATGTAAAAACCATTTTTACTTCTGAAAAAGATTTTATTAAAGAGGCTCTTTAAATTACCAATGAAATCAAAGTTCGATCCGGTATTTCTATTTCTAGATATATTTCGAGGCTGTTTTTTAAAAACATGTTGCAAAATGCCTTTACTATTCAACATATTATTTATTAGGTTCAAATCTTCCGTCTCACTTGATTCTTCTCTATCGTTCCCTTTGGCCACGCCGTACTCATCAATGTGAACTTGATTGCCTTCTTTTTGTAAATTCATTTGATTATAATCTAGAGAGTTATTAATGTTTTCCGAGGTTTTGAGATACTTTATATCGGTGATGTTTATGGATTTAATTTTTTGTTTTTTATCTTTTATGTCGTGCCATATTGATAAATTTAATTCATTAGAGCTGGAACACAGATTGGTACCAGTTAAGTTCTGAGATGTTTTCTTTAGAAATTGAAGTGTTTTATTTCCATACGTGTAATTGTAACTTAAATGTTTTATTTTGAATCCATCGTTATTATCTGTGTCAGATTTTTCATCTGTTATCACATTATATTTGTAATATTCGTATTCATTTAGGTGCATTGGTTTCTTATTAAGTACTTCATCATGCGGTGATTTTAATGTATTATTAAAATCTGATTTAGCAGTCGTTGATGTGAAATTACCTAAAAATAATACATTTTTAGTAACAAGATTGTTAATTAAAAAAAGCTATGTAATACTTAACATATTTCAACATACTGAAATTGAGATATTACATATTGATAACTAAAGACGCTACATAACACGACCGATTCAACATGTCGTAGCTGCTCGAGCTTAAAAGGGCATCTTAAGATGTATTAAATTTTGATGTGTTATCATAGATGCCGCTACGTTTTTAGTAACAACAAACACACAAATTTGCAACAGTACTTTATAAAATATATTTACCTAGATCTAGAGTATTTCTCCTTATTCTTTTCTTTCCTAGATCGTCCTTCTTAATTTTATTGAGTGATAATTTTCTCCTAAATCTCTTCGGGCTGGATTTCTTGTACATATGTGGACTTACATAAGTTGTTTGATAAGTATTTTTAGAATCGTATTGAGGCATTGATCGCTTATGAATTACTTTATGTTTGGTTGAATTTGTGAAATTCCTTTCGGTCTTATTTATTATCTTATGAACGGCCGCCATCGCTCTCTGGACGACTTTGTGAGATAACCTTACATTAACATTGTTTTCGTTTAAAATCTTTTTAATTCTTACACCCTGAATGTCTTTCGATTTTCTCTCCACTAGATCCTTTTGGAACAAGACCACATTGTCGTCGTGTTTCGGTGAATACGGGTATTGATTCAACGTGGAAAATTCCTGACGCCATGACTTCACATTATTGTAATTTACGTTCAATTTTCTCGCCAGTCTGTGCATTTTCGTCGTATTCATTTGATTTTGATTGTCTAAGTTTGAATATATTTCTACTGGTGTTCGTTTGACCGTATTATTGTTATTTTGGAAATGTTTCTTTAGCTTTCCTGTAATTTAAAATTAAATCTTAGCTTTATTTTTATACTTAAATGTATGTGAATATGTATGTTATTAAGTAATAAGACTAATTCTCTATGTTTCAACGAACATGAAGTACTAATATGAAAATTTATAGGGAACAAGTAATAGTTAATTTAAAATAGCCCGACTGACTCTTAAAATCATTTTCATGATGTTCAGTCGAGTTATAGATTATCACCATCCGTCACGTCATCATGTTATCGATGACAATCCGTTAAAGAATATGTATTGAATGAAACCTCAACCTTCAAAATCGGTCAAACTATGTAGGCTTTAGAAGGTCTCACTGGAACGGGCATACATCTATCCATACATAATAATATACACACATACATACATACATGCGAAAAACATTACCCTCTGGATCAGTCTAGCAAACGTCTATAAAATGCTCTGTACTTTATTCGAACTTTTATAAAGGTCGCTAAATTTTAACATACATATATGCACGACATTTGCAACTGCTAGAAAAATATTCAAAGTACACTTACTGTCAGAGCAGAAACTTAAAATATGACAGTTCCAATGTCCGGAACTCTCGCAGTCGCAAACTGTACAGCCGAGGCACCAGTCATCTGAAAACAATGGCAGGATACACAACGATACGCTTTAAAAGTAAACGATGATGTCTGGAAACGAGTACAATGGAAGACAACCGGGGCCTAGCATGTAATGATTCAGTCAGAAGATTATAGATATGACATTTTATCTTTTTTTCCTTCCTTTCAACCGATAGTCGTCCGCTGCTGGACGTAGGCTGTCCCAATTAATCGCTACAGAGATCGCCACCTGCCGCCCTCATCCAGTGGACTCCCGCAACTTTGATCAGATCGTCGGTCCACCTTGTGGGAAGCCTACCGAAGCTGCGTTGAACTGCACGAAACCACCATTCCAGGACCTTTCGGCCACATCGGCCATCAGTTCTGTTTAGTTTTTTTATCACTTATATCTTTTCAAAAATAATCAACAAATATTTATTGGGCTCCGTCTGTGTCTTTAAATCAAGAACACAGTGATAGACTAAAGAGCAGTAATCAATGTCTGAGGGGGTGGTCTTCCATTCGTACTCGCCATTTCGGACAGCTTGTATCTGACTTAATATAAAAAATGTACAATATATCTACACAAAGAAAAACAAAACAGTTAAACCAAGCTAAAGTTACTAGAACCAGTACTCACGCGTGTAAGCCAGTACTCACCGGGTGGACAGTCAGAGCTGACGGTCGTCCCGAGCGGCTTGCAGCTGTGCGACTTCCGCTTACTGAAAACTAAACATAGTGCACTGCAACACAGATATACGTACAATTCTATTTGTCTAATTAATTAATTGTCTAATTATTCATAAAAGATATCATGTCTCTCCTTGGAAAAGACATAAAAAACACAGATAGTCATCAGGACTGCTGAAAAAAGTGGAAACTCTAAACCGGTGGGAAGGCGAGACAATCTTTCAAAAATAAATAATCAACAAAAATAAACCTTGTATGTTAACAATAAAATTCAAAATTGAATAAAAGAAAAAAATCGTCGAAACTGTTCCAAATTCAAATAAACATGTTACTGGCGTGTGGCATGTATGTTAAACGTGTTGTTAACGTGAACCAATAAGATTTTCCCTACCAACTATTCTCCACCGCAAAGAAAAAAGAAGTTTTCACTTCAGTAAGGATTAATTTTAACCCATGTATCATGATGATAAACATCATCATAGCGGCATCTATGATAACACATCATCAGCGACCGAGTCAATCGTGAGAAGGAATCATGTTTTTTCATAGATTTCTTGAAGTTTTTAGTTTTTAGTTAACAAGAAAAAAAATGTTCTTACAGTTTTTTACTGCATATTTTAACCCAACATTTGGATCTGGACTCCTTCGATTTCTTCCTGCTCTGTAAGTAAAAATATTGGGGAATTATTTGAAGAATCAATCTCTTAATCCATTCGTCAAACAGATGTGACAGCATCATCGTCATCAGACATACGCCTGTTTCTACATATAGATCTCCCACAAGCACTGCCACAAATCATCAATCACTTTACACTCTCTTCTGGTGTACTTTTACAACTCTGTCGATCTTCTGCAAGTAATCCACGATTTACCAAATAAAAGCGGTGCTCTAGATAATTATATTTTAAATCTTGCAAAAATATGCCATCGCCATCAAATATGTTTAAACTCTATATCGAGATTGAAAATTCCAGATGTATAATACATTTAATATTTAATCATGACGAAGGAGTTAGACAAACCTTAGGTTCATTATTTAATCAAAATTCAACATGAACAAAGCAGTGGGTGAAAGATAGTGAATCATCTGATTTTTGTTTTAATAAAAGAAGATATCAAAAGGGCAACCATTTTACCAGATATTAAGTGACTCAATAGGCGTCTGCATCAAATTAATGAGTGCAGATCTATAATGGACAGAGAAAGAGATAAAAAACACTATTTTCTTTTCCTACCCATCCCCTCTCTCGTCAAATCATCTTCCCCCTCACATATTTCTTTCCTTATTAGAAAAACATCACGAGGACTCGGAATACCTCACTCATCAGACGAAACGCAGAATACTTGTACTTGACATATCTTCTATGAGGTCGTGGTATTTCACGGGTCGAGTCGGCCTATATGTGCAACAGATGTTGTGGTTGCGGGCATTGCCACTGCAGAGTGACCACCGATTATCAACGTCTGTACCTACTAGTAAGGAAGCTCTAATATTGTCGGTTTTTAAACAAGAAAGCTTCAGATAAAATAGATGAAAAAACAAATGCAAGTAGTTTGTAAAATAATTCTGGGTAGGTAACCTAACCTGATCCGAGTTCTGCTGCCAATAATTATTAATCATATGTTGTCCTTACTTTCAAAATATCGTAACGTTTAGAAGCGTTCCCTCAAAGCCGGTAAACAAATAGAAAAAAAACAAACCTTTTGTCTATTCTCATATAAGTTTTCGTATGACATTGAGATGTTGGCCTTAGCCAGCAAACAGTGGTATTATTTTTACAAAAGCAAAGCTGACAAACGCCCGAGTCCACTTCATTTGATGACAAATCCTCCTTGTAGTAGAACCCATCGTCAGGACATGTCTCCGCAACATTAACTGAGTACGTTGCATCTTTATGAAAATCTGTAAAAGTCGAAAAAAAATGGTCTTCCATAAACTTCTCTTTTAAAAATTGAGATTTTCTTTTTCTTAATGGTTTCTAATATTTACTCGAATACTACACATTTGACTAAAACTAATGTATCGAATTTTATCGCGTTTATTTTTTGCATTTTGATTCCCAACGTTTCGAGTACTTTACAGCGCTCATGGTCACAGGAGGGACTGAGGCGTCAGACGTCCCGATGTCAATAGTTACTGGTGAAGTACCCACTTATTTTCAATTTATTATTTCTGCTCCGATATACGCAGAATGAGCTCACTGTGCGTTGAGATGTTGCAGTTGTATGCTTGGTTTGAGATTTAATTTTGTTAATCACGGGATACCTAGCCGGTGGTAGTACCCAGCCATCTTCCTTATTGAAATTAGGATGATTTTTTTAATTTTAATAGCCTCGCTTATCATCATGGGTAGGAAGCGATGTTCTTTTGATAAACCACAAGTCCTCAGACTTGTGGTTTATCAAATTTTATATAATGGCGGCGGCCGTTTAAAACATGATCACAGACTGCAGACTTCTTGGAGCGTTGGTTTTTTTTGGTTGGTTCATCTACTGAAATGTATGTATAAATAAATAAACATGCGCTCACGCCCGTAACCCAGAGGGGTAGGCAGAGAAAACTAGATAATGGTCAGTTCCAACGTTAGAGCCCCGATAAGCCCTCGTATCTACTACACCACTTTTCATTAATTCATCCACAACTACAAAATCTATTATGCTTCGGTCTTGCCTTCTTTCCCATGTATCCACATGAATCTTCTTGTGGCAGAACAAGGTATTTGCTACAAGATTCTTTTCCAAACACACCGCGAGAAGACTTTCGCCATTCTCAAAGGCACATTCATCACCAAACGCTCCCAGTACACTTTCATACTCTGCCCTTTTTACACCATTTCCATTAAAATCTCTTAACATAATTATTCTTTCATTTGTCCTACTATTCTCTAATGTTTCTCTTACATTCTCCCAAAACTCCTCTCGGATATTAGCGGGGTAAGACATGTCTAGGGCATAAGTTCCCACAACAAACAGACTGTGTCACCCCACTTTGAGCCGAAGCCAGAGGAGATTGGATTCACGCACTCAAAATCTTTCACACATTTACTCATCCATTCAGAAAGAATAATCCCCACACCTTGACACGCTCTCTCGCAGTAGCCAACACCTGACCAGTACGAGGTAAGCGTTTCACTGACACACAACACCACCCATAAATTTCATCCCTTTTCACACTCATTCCTCCACAAAAATTCAGGGTGGCCAAACGGGCCTCAGCAATCCACTTTTCGCCCCTCCGGGAGCCGGAGCGTGACTGACCTAGAGACTTGAAATTTTGCACAGATTTCTGTTATTACGTAGACGAGCACTAAGAAAGGATTATTCTTAATTCATCTCCTTGAGGTCTAAAGTAGGGGATGAAAGTTTGTATGGAGATTACTTATCTAACATAAGTTGACCTCAGATCTATATGATCGATCTTATTAAATAGGGTTCAACTTGGACTGGAACACTGTTGGTAAAATCGAAATGCACGGCGGATGAAACAGTGTGGGTCAGCTTTGTATTAGATAAATATATTAAATCTATATAAAATATTTAATATCAGAACTGAAAATAACTCATAAATGAACAACTACTATAAAGAAATCGTTGTTAGAATCTCATAAAAAATTTGGAATACGTCGAAAAAAAGCGTCCCAAAACAAACAAAATGATGACACAAAAAAAAAATTAAAAACTTTTAATTGAGGAGATACTCAATTCTACTCTATTAACTGGTAGTAGTGGCAAATCATTATGT
>JWHW01015625.1:68603-89450 GCA_000931545.1 Papilio glaucus | reverse complement strand
TAGACCACCGTATACTAGTGCAGCTCATGGAAGTTATAGACGGCTGTAAGTTAGTGCTATTTCATTTTTAAGATTCGTTATACATATACATCTCTCTAGTCTAATGGTTACAAAGTCTTGCCAGTAAAGTCAACGGTCAGCTCAGCTAGCTGATTGACAGTAGATGGTGTCATTTATAATTTTATCTCTACACTAATTTACGTGAACGATAGAAGAGAAGGAGAAGTGGACAGGCAGCTTAAGACTAATGCCCATAGACCGCTTGTACACGATAAGAAAATTCGCCGGGCATTTGCAAGAATTTTGTCGGATCTAGGCACGAAAACACATCGCAGCACTGTCGCCCGTCGTATCTAGCACAGCCAAGATTTTTTATTGGTCAACGACGAAGCATTGTACACAGGTTGTATGTAGAAACGACAGGAATTCTTGCATTGGTCCGGCGACTTTTCTTAGCGTGTACAAGCGTAGTTAGGCTGCCTGTCCATTCAAGCGTAGTGTACCAATACTAACCGATCAAATCTAAGCTCCGATCCGCTCCACTTCAATGCTTGTCTGTTGACGCTGCGATGATGAGAGAAGAACGACAGAGTGTGTGTGAGCGTGACTTTGCGGACTATGTGACACTAGCCCGAGAGTATACGGTGGCTTATTCAAAGCGAGCAGACGAATTAATTTCAGCCTTTCTTCGCAATCTATGATCTTTTAATGTAGGTCGCAACCCCAGTTCGTTGAAGCGAGCGCAGCTTGGATTTTATTGACTCCGCTCCAATGGAGAGATAGCAACATTCTGGTCAGAAATCAATGTGGCCTTGATATGTAATATGTATTTTACTGAAAAATATCGTGTATTTATATCAATATTCAAAAGAGATCATGAAATAAATAAAACTAACTAACAAATCAAGAAGAACTGTATTGATATTAATTTAATTTGCATTGCAGTCTCTAAGAATAGCATAACCAAGACCAAACGATCGATACATGCTAACGTAGTATCAAAAGGCACCGAGAAAGAGGACCTCACTTCGCAAGAAATATCGTCAATAATAAACGGACTCAACAACACATTTGACACAAAACAAGCTGCGAAAAGTAATGATGATTCAAATGCCAATTCTGACAGGGACACAGTAACGGAAAGCGTTGAATCTATGAGTAAGTATACAATATCTATTCTTTACTTACACAATCAAAATCCAAATCTTTGAATACACAAACTCGGCAATAAATCCACAAACTCGGCAATACATCCACAAACTCGACATTAAATCACATACCGATAACTACATCATCTCTAGAATTTTGCACAGACATTTCTGTTATTACGTAGGCGAGTACTAAGAAAGGATTTTTCTAAATTCATACCCTAAAGGTATAAAGTGGGGGATGAAAGTTTTTATGTCTAAAAAGTTATAATCCACTGTAAGTTGACCTCACATATCTATGATCAGTCATTTTAAATAGGATTCATCGTAGGCTGGTAAATCGTTAGAGAAATTTAAATGCACGGCGGGTGATACCGCGGGGGTCAGGTCGTGTCTAATATTAGATGTCTATCTTTAACTATGAATACTTGAAAAAAAAATACAAAAAATGAAATCAAAACCTACGCGAAAAATAAGACGTCAAAGAGTAACTATTGTTTCTCATCTATAGTTTTCGATTCCTAGGGACTAAAAATTACTACACGTTGTTTCTTTGCAAGATATGATTATTGTAAACCAATAGACCTCATTTACCATACATGGCGGCCACTACACTTTTTATACTTTCATCGGAAATGTTTTAATTTTGTGGATACCGTGGACTTAATCAATGAAGTGAAATTGTGTAATGTAATGTATGGATAGGTAATGTTATAAGGTAATACGAGGAAAAGATGTTTTTCGAAAAAAAATTGTGATTAACGTAAAAACCTTTGTTAACAAAAATCCTTTCCTCCTTTTCTAATAAGGATAGAATGGGAACGGAAAGAGGATTGAACGGGGAGGGTGTTAACGGGGAAAAGGAAATATCCTTATTCCTTTCTATGCCCTCCTCTGTCCATTAAAGGTAGGCAACGCATCTGCAACACATTTGCTTGTTGCGGATGTCTATGGGTAGCGCTCACTTACATCGGGTGATCCGATTGCTCGTTGGCCCCCTGCTTCCATAAAAAAATGAATACAACCATTACTGTGTTCCAAATTAAAGAGTATATGTATGTCTCCTATAAGCTCCTAAACGGCCAGACCGATGTCGATGAATTTTTCAAGAAACGTTCAGATTGGCTTAGCAGGTGAAGTTTGTTAGCGATCGGATCACCATAATTAATGCGAAGCCCGGGCGGTTTACTAGTATAAAATAAATATTAGCAGATATAAAGTTGTCTGCTTTAATGATGCTTACCTATTTATCATATTATGAATTTTAAAATTTCAGATAACACTGAGAATAACGAATCGCCTGACCAATCCGATTTAGAGTTCGAAGACTTGTTTCCGTCGTATTACAACTTGAGCATCGGATATGCAGCGAAACTGCTTCTGCCAATGCTTAAAAATCATACTGAAGACATACTAGATCCAGATTACATGGACAGCCCTGAAGACAACGTAACACAAATGGATGCAACTGAGAAGACCATTGAGATGGCGTTTAGTGAAGGTAATCTTACTTTAGTTAGGTTTAATTTAGATATTGTACAAAAAAAGTAAAATATAACAAATGAAACAAGATTTTATTGTAAAAAGCCACGTTTAACAATCCAATACACCCTATATTGCTCTGAGTACCTGCTAATAATATTAAATAGTTAAAAAAATTATAAATCATATCTCAAAATAACTATATTACAAATTTATTTCTTTATTATCTTCCAGATTTAAATAATTTAGACGCGAATCCAAAAGGAGCCCATGGGGCGAGTGTTGCTAATGAAATATTTGAAAGACAATCAGTGCGCGTTGTAAAAAGGCAAATTACTAACATAACCAAAAGTTTACGTAACAAAATCCTATCAAATAACTCTAAACGATCTATACAAGATCTGACAGATAATGTATTGCACCCCCTTATATCATTCATCAACACTAAACGTAATGAACTCCGAGAATTAGAACACATGAGGGACAATTTGCAAGATTATATTAGAATGTACATAAGAAACGAAACTTTTCTAAAAATTAATAAGACCCTGCTAGAAGACTTAACAAAGTCTTATGTAACTTTTTACAAAATGGAGATTTTACCAAAAATTCAAAACAATTTGAATCATAATAAACCGGTGACCTTGGATGACTACGAATCTAAATTAGAAAGGGACATCTATGAAGTGATCAGTGATATTATTGGTATACAAGAAAACTCTCACTACAAAGAACTACCTGAAAACTTAAACATTTTAGTCCAAGCTATGAAATATTACATCCACAAACAAGGGAAACTACATATCATGAAAGAGTTTAAAAAAATTACTGAAAATAATATAAATTTGTACAAAAAATTTATCGAAGACAACTCTAATCAATTCGCTTTATCTTCTGCCCCGAATGTAGTAAAACAAATACTCGTCGTCGTTGACAAAGAAATGCCTCGGTCAAACGCTTTCGCACCTTTATCTATCGGCGCCAAGAAATTGTTAAAGCGTATCGTGAATTATAATTATGGTGAGAAATATAATTTCAAAAATCACAGCGCATCGAACCCTCAGCACAATATGGTAAATGATTTAAAAGATGTTGGAATCAAATGGTATAAAATGACGAGAGGCATTACCTCGAGTCGCCTATCAGATCGCCTCTACAGCATGAAGTTGCTGCATCTGGAAATATCCAAAGATATTTGCAAAATAAATGATGCTTTAGTTTTCATAGACAACGCACAGAGCAGACGTAGTATGGTTATCGACAAAGATATGGGCGAGCGTTATGCGAACGCTGCCAGGATTGGCGAGGACATAAAAATCATAAATACTAAAGTTCAAGAAATTATAAAACAACAAAACGATAATAATTTAAACAACTTATCCCCTGTAACGATTGCGACACCGAAGCCAAAATCGAAAAAGAAATCTTTTATACAGCAAGTGAAGAATTTACTAAAAAAATCTAAGAAAGACATCGGTAATATTTTCAAAATTAAAGTCAAAGATGATTTGTCAAAACACATGGAGAATATTAAATGGCAACAAGGGACTTTAAATAGGAATAAAAGATCACCGGCCGCATTTAATAAAGCAATAAGACGAATGAAAAATATAATACCTAATTATTTAAAACGGAAATTCAATGGAGTTAAGAACTTTAAGTCGGTAACCAAACAAATAGAAACAGTTACTTTTACTAAAACGCATTTATGATCTCTGGGTTTGAAATTACCACCTCAAAATGCGTAATTAACGTCAAACACAAGACTTACAAATGTTTATTTAGTATAATTGGTAAAGCCATGTTTCTCACTTGGCTCCATCACAATGGCCCAGTAAGCACAGAGCTTGATTTATTAACAAAAATCAATCAAACATATATTTTTCTATTGACGCAAACCACGTGTGAGGAATGTTTGTATTATATCTTGGAAATTAAATAAGTTTATTTGAATAATTAATTATATGGATAATATCTGATAACCTTTATTAATTAAATTTGTTGTTTATTATTAAAATAATATCTTAAGAAACTCAATTGTCTGGAAGAATCCATTAATGCAATATATTTTTGCAAAAAGGAGTTTGGATACGATCTTGCAAATTGTATTTTGTCATACGGCGCTTTATTGAAATGTGTTTTTTTAATAGATAAGCATAAGGCGAAACTTTCTAAACTATCTGTAAAAAAACTACTTTAAGAAAAATACACTTTTTAAAATATTAACAGTGCTGATTTAGTATTATTTAATTTATTGATCATGGGTCCCATACATTTTACATGCAATTTCTTTTTTCCAACATTGTTTTTTTGAAATCACTAATATTACAAATACCCGGAATTCTCACCTCCGATAAAACTATTCAATCTTAAATTAATTTCGATGATAGTCATTAATAAAACAACAAATTTTTAGTACATTTTTAATAAAAAATTTAAAAATCATGTATAAAATAAGGTAATATAAAGGACCCACTTAAAAGTTCATTTCTTTCAATTTATTTAATTGTTGTAACAAGCCATCAGAAGCTAGAAACTTCACATTGGTTCTTGAGGTTTTAATACCAGCAGGCGGCGATTGAAAAATAGCCTCCTTATTGATATTGGCGTTCTGCAACGATCCTGTTGATAAATTATCATTAATTATTTCATATTTATCAATATTTTTAACGAACGTTATTATCACCGTGATATCCCTTCCAAATCCCATCCCTGATAAAAATAAATCGCAAATTACCTGTGAAGAAATTTTTCAGACCAAAGTCATTCGTATCTGCAGCTGTATTAGAAATAAAAACTGCAAACAATTCTTTTGCTAAGCCATAATTCCCATTTTCCAATTGAGTCATAATCCTTCTAGCCAAATTATAATTGATATCTAAATTCAATTTTATTCCTTTAGCTTCTTTAATCCGTATATACAATTCAACACGATTCTTAATCAACTGGTTTAATATTTGATCTCTTGTTAACTTGAAATTATTGACATCAGCTTCTTGAATGGACTGTTTATAATTGGGTGGTTTGCTTCTAATGACATCTCCGGTACCGATAGTATATGAAGGTGATTTCAATTTATCTATAACTTTCTTATTTGTGAATACGCTTCCTGAATTGTAATCTAAAAATTTTTGGTCTTCATATTGATCGTGTGTTGGAGTTTCAAATACGCTGTAATCTGATATACGCATCGGTTGTTTGTACAAAGGTTCCACTCTAGAATTACTGACATCATGTTGTAATATACTTTTATATGTTTTTAGTTTGTCGAATATTCTATTGTTCAAGTTAACACTACGGATGGCGCTCTCTACAAATTTCTTTATTATAAACTCTTCGTCGATTGGTGGTTCAATAACAGTTTCCATAAATAACTTAATATTTTCTAGAGCATTTACAATTTGTTGAACACTAGCTTGAATTACTTTAAACAAGATTAAATGACTAGAAATTGGTACGTTAGCTAAGCTTGCATACTCTTTATATGAATTTGAGGACAAGTCAACGTTTTCGATTATTTGCTTAAGCTTATAAAAAGACTTTGGTGCGCTGTTAAAATTTCGTCGTGTCTTGTCCTTGCTTTTTCTATTTAAATTTTTAATAACGCGCTCCCATACTTTTGTGGACCCGGGCAAAGTAACATAATCCTTTCTGCGAGAGACAGAACTCTCTATAAGGTTATTTCTTAATGACTCAAATATAAGACTTATATTATTTATATTCGGTTCTTTGGGCAATTTAGTCATTTCCTTTATTTCACCTTTTCCTGAATTGAATATATTATATAAACATGGTAAAATATTTACAATATCATTATTCTCCTTTAATAAAAACCCACTTTGATTTTGCAACTCTTTTAGGTCATCAAAAATTGCACGTATATGTGTTTTTAATTTGTGTTTCGTTGAATTAAACTTTTCATCTTCTTTATTATCATTATTACTAAGGTACAAGTTGGCCTCAGTGCTACTATGTTTTGTTTCTTCGTCTCTTTTAGAAAACGTATCATTTCTTGTATTTACTTTAGATGAAGGCGTTATTAATTTAACAATATCGTCCATTGATTTCACTTTTAATAGCTTTGATATATTATCATAGGTATCTCCTTTAACATTTGGTAAAACCTTTGTATCTTTTTGTGATATTCCCTTAAACATACATTCGGGATTCATTTTAAAGATATTGAGGTAATCTATTACTAACTTGTCCTTTGATGTTAAATTTAAATTATCACTATCGATCCCCATTATTTGTTTCAATTCTTTTTTAATGTCTTCCGAGTTTCCGAATAAGTTCATGTGTCTAACTTTTGTCATAAACTTTTTAGTTTTTTTACTCTTTTTAGGTAAAAGAAGTTTGGTAATTTTTTCTAAGATATTACCAAATACATTTAATGACCTGCTTTCATCTTTGTTTAAAATTGAATCAATATCTTGTGTGTTATTTTCATTGCTCAGTATCTGCATGCCGTTTCGCAACGTATTTATTTTAAATTCTACATTTTCAAACTTCCGCACTAAATTTATCACACCTTTTATTTTGGATATGGCCGCTGCAGCACTATTTTCTGATTGATTATTATTAGCATGTTGGTGTGTTGATTCATTACTGTGTTTACAGTTCGTATGTATTCCTATGTCATCTTCCTGATTTGCATTGCTTAAATTACCAAGACTCTCAGAAGACGCCAAAGTCTCACACAAAGAAATATTTTTTAATTTCCTATCTTTGTCCAAAGCCTTCGAAAGTCTTTCTAGAGCATTTTTTATAAATAGTTCTTGCCTCATTGTAAGTGGTTCTTTAAAAAGTTCTAGCAAATCAGTAAGTTTTTCGTGCTTTAATACTTCAGTTTCCACTGACTCCACGCTTGAATCTTTTTCAATTTTCCACAATTTGCTTAATAGATCGCCCGCAATGAATGCCATTGCAGTCAAGGTATCATTTTCGGGTGTAAAAGTTATATTTGACACAGGAGTCGTTTGCTTGTTACCAATTATTTCAGATCCTTTTTTTAGTTCATTGACAACCAACTGTGACAGATCTTTGTCTTTGGAATGTTGTGAGTGGTTTCCTATCACCTCACTTATTTTGCTTGGATTTAGAAAATTAGTTTTTTCTTCATTGCGCACTAAAGAATCGATTTTATTATCAACAATATGATCATAATCTTTTGGTTGGTGAAAATCAATATGTAAATCGCTTATACCAGTTATATTTTTAGCGTCCATAAGACTAGTTCTTCGTGAAATTTTTGGTACTTTTACACCATCGACCTTTGTCGCCTCTATTGTCCCAGTTTCACTTGTGTTCTTCAATGTGTCTGGAAATAAAATGCATTTGTTTTGTGTTTTTTTTTTTTAATATTTGTGCTTTTAAAATCTATAATATCACTGATATCATTTAAATATAAAATTCAAGTACCTTCATTTAATTCATCGATGGTATGATAAAACTTAACTGTTCCATTATCATTCGTATTGTTTGTATTTTGGATGGATCGCTTTACTATCGGCACCAAGCTTTGTTCTTCTATGTCGCCATATTTTTCTGTATCACAAATGTATACAAGTTTTTAATTTCTGTATTTCAATTACACATTAGACTTTTCAAATATTTTAAAATTCAGTTTTAAATGCAAATTTAATTAAAGATTACAAGACTTCTTACCTTGATACACGTGTATTTACAAAATTATCTAAATTAAGATTTTTTTTAGCATATACTCTTTTGCAAAATAATAATTAAAGTTGCCATTTTTAGCTATTTGAAAAGTCTAAGAAACGTGAATCCAAAAACTTATTTTTTTGCAAAAGAGTGTATAATATACTTAAAAACAAATGTGCTAGAGTGATAAATTTATTATAAAACAAGTGCAATAGCAGTGCGCTAAGGTACAGCAATCAAGTAACCTGAAAATAACAGAATAAAGAATGTTATTGAAAGAAGGAAATTATAAAGAAGCATGTCAAATCATCTCATGAAGAAATAGTTTCTAATAATTACTATCAAACTTACCCAACAAAGGACTTTCTTCGGACTGGAATCCCGAATCCAGCGGAGTAACTGTTGTACTTTCTACGTTGGAAAGTTCTGGAAAATTAATATATTCCGTCATAATAGCTGATCTATATATAATCTGATATATAATAGATCGTTACTACTTAAAAACTCTTATTAATGTGCTAGTTATCATCGAACAAGATTCGGTATGCGTTGCTTATGGAGTCCGTATCCACCATGTCCAGAGTCTCCTGGCCCTGAGCACTCCTGCACCCTCTGGTACTGCCACTTGCCTTCCTCTGAGCAGGAGGCTTTTGATATCACTTACCATTACACGAGACTTGGTATACGATACTGGTAGAATCCGCGTCGACAACACCTTCGTCTTCTACGTCCGGGCAATCCAGCACCCCCTGGCACTGCCATTTACGTTCTGCTGAGCATTTTGATATCACTTACCATTGAACAAGACTTGGTACGCGTTGCTGATGGAATCCGCGTTGACCACGTCCTCGTCTTCTTCCCCCGGGCACTCCTGCACCGCCTGGCACTGCCATTTGCCTTCCGCTGAACAGGAGCATTTAGTACATCCAGTACATACGTTTGCTGCAATTTGTTGATACTTTATGAATTTCTCTTCGTGTAAGTCTTTTATTCAAATGTACTAATATTAAATGCCTGCATGTTTTTGACAACATATAAAATTTCATAAACTAGATCTATTAGAAAGATTGAGGGTTAACTAGGATTCTCCAGGACAACGACGAGAAAAAAAATCTTTTTTTTTTCTAAAAAAAAATAGTATAATTGAATGAAATCTGGCATTATCCCACAGTTTTACGTTCTAGTTGCAGGATAATAAATCCGTAAGCCCAATAGATGGCGCTTTAATAAATTTTTCTTAAGAATAGTTGCGTTTTTACCCGAAGGACTATTAATCGGATCTCTCACTTGCTTTATATTATAAAATTAAAACTAATTATTAGATACTTTTGAATTTAATAAGTATTATTAGAAAACAAACAGTTACCTTCTGAACAATCTGTGTATTCTGACAAGAATGGTACACATTCGGTCTCATCGTCTCCCACTGAAATTACAACATACCTTATAACATCTCTATGTTTTACATTATTAGATAAGAAGACAACAGTGAAGAAGTAATAAGTAGACTCGATATTTAGATTATAATGTAAGAACACTCGTCCATTTTCCACACCTCTCAGTTCTACATCCATAAATCTGCGCATACATGCTCATCTGTTACGGGTATTCTTAATACTGCCTTTCTTTAGTATGTCATTAATTTGAACACTATCATCATCATCAAAAAACAATCATCCCATGCTGGACTGGCTTTTCCAAGTATCCCTACTAGGAACTTCTTGCCAAGCCTTTTAAAAAATCACTGATGTCTTCATATTTGTATGAAAATCAAACTTACCTTTGATCGTTACCATATTTTTTTCATATTTTTACAATTGACTGAAAATCTAATATATTAATTGTAATAATAAAAATGTCCAAATATTTCACGTTTATACCACTATTTGTTCACAACTATTAAAAAATTTGCATTACTTGTCAATCTAGTATTACGAACATTATCATTTTCATGGCATCAGGTTCTTCAGTACTCACCTCTACCATAAGGCTCAGTTCACAAGACCTCACGGTGTAAGCATATATATTTTAACAGAAGCATGGAGAAGAATCAACATTAATTAAGAGTGAACGTGGACGAGACAATTTTCCGCGGATTTGTCTCAAGAATTTAGATCTCATTTTGTCAATTGTCAAGTCGGTGGATTCTCGTCGCTTTGCTTTAACAATTGCTGCGTGGATATTTTGAATAAGTCCACAAGGGTCTGTCTCGAAGTGCAAGATCTTATAAAGCGTGTTTTGCGTGTGGTCATATGAACTTAGCCTTAATAAAAGATGAAAATAATTCAATGCGATACAGCTATGTTCTATCCACATCATAGAATTAGTATTACTGGTGGGATTCAAATGTGCACACATTCGTCACCAAGGCATTCCATCAGCTTCAATGTTTGGATGGATAACTCTATCGAAAAATATATACAACTTAACTAAAGAATAGGACAAAGTTTGCTTAGGCGTCATGAGTGAGAAAAGTGGCATTGAAAATCTTATTTCTAATTTGCACACAGATTAAATACGTGAACAAAAAGTATAAAAAACGGTGCAAGTTGGTGCAGCTGATAGAAAATCGTGCTGATAAAATATAAAGTGCGTTTGTGCTAGAGCTTCTATAATTGTTTTTTACCAAGAACTAAATATCACTGAACTTTTCACAGAAATCAATTAAACACATCACTTAGATAATATTAGAAAAGATTTTATTTTAATAAATAACCACGAATTTAATACAAAAGTAACAAATATCACAAAGTACAAAAACACAGAATATACAAAAGAAAACACTGAGTTATTGATTATCACATCACAATTACAAATTCATTTACACAATTCTTCACTGAAGATAATATTGAATCAACACTGAATTCTTGTCTCGTTGCTATATTTGATGCATCTGCTTGTGTTGATCGCATTTGACCTCCAACTTGATATTACTTATCATTGTTGACGACAAAATCGACGTAGTCTCCCGCAGGGCTACCGGCTAATATATTTTCTCTTGGCACCTTCCTCCTCAGCAACCGCAGTTTCCTTCTCACACCATCGTGAAGAATTCTTCGATGGCCATTGGGATGTCCACAGCACAACGAGTCGCCTCCTGCAATCACCAATCTTTTGTGTACAAGTCGAAAACACACGCAAAATATCTAATTTTAAGGACCAGTTCAATATAATTGGATATCAAACTTGAAAATTGTATTGAAATATATAAAACGTTTAATTTTTCTAGATTGGTAGCAGAAGTCGACGCGTTGTGCTTATTTCACATAACACAGGAAATAAAAATAAAAGATAAAATTATAAACAGCGCTCTAACAAACCCGATAGCAGTGAATGAAAATAATAAAGCCAGTGTAAGAGACATGCTCAGTATTCTCCTGAAATCCATACCCTTATCGAGTAACTCCATTATCCCATCATCCATGGTCCTCCTAATTCGATACGATAACTGCCTAAAGTAAGCTGGCCTGTCTTCTTTAAACAAGTACCTATATCTGTCTCTAGCGTAATTAGGTCTTCTCATCATTCTATAATAGTCGCAGAACCAAGGATTCCTGATGATGCAGGCAGGCTCTGAGCCGGACGTATGACATACACAGAAGTAACAGACATTCCTCGAACCGTAGTCCAGTTGGGACACGACTCTCGTTTGCTTAGCGATCGTAGTGTTTCTGGCATTCTCATTATTCGTGTAGTAAGACACTCCTCGAAAGCAAAGACTGCTCGCCGAGTAGGGGATTTCGTCTTTATGCCAAAGGTAATCTGTGGTTTAGATTGAATTGAAATTTAAATATTATAAATAGTAGATTTCTTAAATCGTAATATTCTAAGATACCTGACGACATAGAATACTTGGACCTACAAGTTCAAAGTAAGCAATTCACTTTGATTTTGCAAATGAAATTCAATGGACAGGACAAAACAATTATTCAAATTATAGAAGAATGTTAAACACCTAATAAATACTACATATTCTATCAGCTGTCCCAACCCGGTTTGAAGCCACAAACCTCTCCTTATCCTGAACGAGAGGGACCTCTCATGATCGAACGGTATGTTTTTATTAAAGCTCTCAGTCAACATGCTCATCCGTATGCATTCGTTGACGTTCATCGCCGGTCTTCTGCTGCAGTATTCATCTTTGCCCTCAACAGAGCAAACGCAAATTTTACAACTATCGTCTTTCGGCTGAAACGTCGTGTGGACTCGCCTCGCATCCGTAGCTATTTCACCATCGTCTTCTTCGGTCTCATCGACATCCATACCTTTGTCAGCAACTGACTCGATTTTTAAGATCGTCCGACCCGGGATACATTTAAGATCCAAAGCTTCTAATTCTTCCGGAGTCTTTGGACTTATTCTATTGTATAAGAAATCTACAATAATGTTATCATTTATTTACTCCTACATACACATTAAAGTGACAGTTTTAGCGATTTGTTCGGACAAGACGTGGCACTCTCAATAATTTGGTATTTTAATGCACATACGAATGGTCGTTGTTTGTTTTGTTGTGACTTTCTATTGATTATTTGATTTAATTAATTGACCCATCAATGACTGCAATATTTGTATTCAGATACCCACGCCTTTTAATTAATTATATGACCCGAAACATTTGAATGTGTCACCTTTGTGACCTGATGAAGTTCGGTTCACAGCTGAGCTTAGCTATGTCGACCCATTAAGTCGTTGATACTTGCATAATTCGAAAGTATGGGTAGCCAATCTCTACCCAAACGATTCAAGAACAAAACCGTGAAGTTCTAATTTGTTCTTGACCTAGAAGACAAACTTTTGATGATAATACATAAGAAGTATGAAAGAAGCTTACCAGCATATCCCGGATTGGGCGCTAACGCCAGCAAGCCTATGAAGAGGATCACTAATTTCACGTCCATGGTACAAACCGACGTCACTTCAGTTGTTTGATTAGTTCGCTCGGTCGACGCTTTATATGACTTTACTATTCATTTGAATCCGCGACTCATTGTTGTGAATCAAACGGGGACGTATTGGGAGAGAGGAAATATTAAAAGTTAATTTTAATTAACCGTAACTAAAGTTTTTTTTTAAGAAAGAAATTTAGTTAAAACACATGTTGTTTCGGCTTGGTAAAGTTTTTTCTGGTTAACCTACTTGTATAAAAATAAACTGACATTGATCTCTGTCTGTACACGGTATAACTGAAGGAAGAGTGAATATTGGAATGTGGGCTATGGTTTTCAAATTGTCATATCACCTTGAGTTACTTTCAAGTATTCCTAGAAGTAGAAATCTAAGTTATAATAATAGTGTCATAAAAACAAAATCGAATGCTTGCACATTAAACAAGTAATTTTATTAGTGCCTAGTCCGTCCCTGTGCAGTGCGAGTTAAATAAGGCTCACGATGTTGATTTTCCAATAAGACGAGAGAACTATAAAGCTTATCAGAAGTACACCTGCGCGACATCTGGCGCTTGCCGCCGGAAAATATTACATTTGCTATGAGATGCTACTTTTATTTTCTAAACGACGAACACGGCACTTATAGCGGTCAGTATTGACATAGAATGGCGGTCGAGAACGTGCCATATCTCTGCCTGCCCTTTTGTGTGAAGGGCGCGATGATTTTTTATTTATCTATACAATTTTTAATACGCTTATATTAGTTGCATCTACATGAATGTAACGAAATCTTTGAACGTAATTTTGTCCCACTTTGAACGATCAGATCCTTTCGCTTCTTCTGTGCTCGCTCCCTCTTTAGGATGTCAACAATCTGGCCTGTATAAGTTCGACTAAGACCTCCCGTGACCCTGGTACTCACTTTCGTAAGTATAGGGCTTTAAAATACCAAATAAGTCAATCAAGAAAATCTATTTTTGCGAGTTCTTACACACAAAAAGTTCGTCAACATTTCGGTAAAAATAAAAGATTTGGTGGTTGGTGTTTAAAAATGATAATTTCAAATACAGTAAAAATTATTATTACAAAAAAATAACAAATAAAAAAAAACTAAACAGCGTATAAAAAATAATAGCTATCTCATCATGTCAGAAACATTAGCAAAACAGATTCTATTTGATGGTAAATTATTAGCCATAGACAACATCTATTATTATATGTTTATATAGTAATCCATTCATATATAAGTAAACCTCGAACCTTCTTATCGTTGCAAACTCTTTTGTAGCCGGAGACAACCAGACAAACTTGACAAATTGATTGTGATATCAAAGTCCGGGGGCAAAAGATCTCGGGGTCCATTATCAACCCGGTGGTCCGACCAAGTAAAATCCATATAAGGAATCGATAGCTCGACTGCCTTGAAACAAGCCGAAGATATAGCGGAAAGGCAGCTCCTTGACACATCAGTGAAGGCACTTCAAGACAAGCCGACCTTCAGTAATGAAGAAGAATCTAGAATCCCAAGCGCTGAGTATCTGATGCGTCTCAATCGGTATTGACGGTTTAAAGAAGTTACTCTTTCAATACAAAAATATGTCTCTATTGAAGAAGTCATAACCGGAACAGACACTTTTCTTTTTTTTGTAATTCTTCGCGATGTGCTTCAGCCTCGGCCATATCCTCAGTACCTCCGCCGGTCTCACGGCGTGCGCCGCAGCCAGCTGCCAGAAGAGGCAGGTGAGAGTAATCCAGGGTCTCATGGGGCTAACCCGTCTGTCATGAGTGAGGGTCAGGTTGAGAGTTTTCTTCGCTACCATGTACGTGATGTAAACGTCTTCCACATTCACCATGGGTACCAAGTACGCGGCATGTAGGATCTTTTTCATGTAAGCACCTAAAATGTTTTGCAACATTAATTATTAAAATGGACAGAGGAGGGGACAAACAGAAAAAAACATTGTGCCGTTTCTTCCTTATGGGGATAGGATTTTATGGGGGAGGATCCCCCGCCAAATCCTCCTCCTCTTCCCATCCTTTCCATATTAGAAATGGATGAGAAGGCGAAGAGGATTATAATATTCCACCGGTCGAACCGGCCCATTCGTACAACAGATGTTGTTACGGATTCTACCGCCTTTAAAAATCCTGGTGCCGTCTGATGAGTGACGAGCTGCTGGCACTAATTCTCCGTTGACTCCTCTTTTCCTCTTCCATTATGCAAGACATACTTGGAATGAAATCGAAGGGAAAGATTCAATCATGTGGGCAAACGCCCTTCTGGCAATAGACGAGAATGATGAAAAGACTACTAAATTCCATTATACAAATATTTGTATACACACAAACTTTTGTCCAACATCTTAACTACTTACAACAACTTGAGAGAAACCAACAAATACCGTTGATGAGATATCCAGTCCCGGAAAGGTACTGAGGTATGAGGTCATCCCGAGAAAGCCAGCGCGGCACGTAGTACTTGTTGTACTCGTCTCTATGCAGCTTAGTCTTGTTTATACTGTAACCTGTGTTAGAGAAGAATAGAGAACAGCGTTATAAATATGTCTTGTGGAACAGGATCAGAAGACCGCAGTGATAATAGTCGTTGCTTAAATGGTTCGGAAGGTGACCTTAAAAAAACGAGAAGTAGAGGTATTGGTGCCAGATACCAATCCTCTTCCACTTCCATACTCCTCTGTCCAGTATAAATAGTGGTAGAACATCTACATCACACCTTTTTTGTTTTATAACGAATAAACTAGCGCTTGACCACAATCCCACCTGGTGTTAAGTGGTGACGTGGTCGAAACATGGTACGCACTAGTTTATCCTATCATGTTTTCAATTTGACAGTAAGGCGCCGTTGGGAAACCATTACCACAGCATTAAAATAGCAGAATAAGGCTCTGTCGGATACAGTTCTCCGGGCGCACCACAATACGTACCGAGAAGTTGCGCGTGCGGGTGATCTCGTATCACCTTCTGCAATATCCAGGGATTCACCAGTACGTCGTCATCGGTCTTGAACAGAAACTTCACCTGCGGACATTTCTCGACGGCCCATCGCAGCAACAAAGCAGTTTTCAGCGTCAGGTTTTGATACTGATCATAGAAGTCAAATACTAGAATGTCACTAAATTGTTTCGATTCCAAGTAGTTACCGGCCTACGAAAAAAAGAATTATGGTTTCATTTAAAACGCAAATTAATAAACACGAAGAAAATATGTAATCAAGCCGCAAAATTAGGAGCTTAAACCAATAGTCTTCTCGTCTAATAGGAATAGGTAACATTTGTAGATATACGTTCAACAGTGTGCGGTCTTAAGGTCTTCGCATTGGGGAAGGCCTATGTCAAAGGCCAGCAGTGGACTGATACAGGCTGATGCTGATGTATATGTTTGTAACGGATAAACTCTGAATCTGCTACACCTATTTTCACATTATCCAGAACTAAAAGACCGCGTGCCCGAGGTGCGTTCGTACTTTTGGGATTGTGGACCACAAGAAAATAAATGCAATCCATTTATACTACAGCTTACGCTCCATTTTATCCATGTCCACCCTTAGAAGTGTAGTATACATTAAAACTAACATCATCATAATCCGGAATTTTTGTTATCAGGCAATATCGCCGTATATATTCTTGTTATTTAACCAGCTTACTATTCACCACTTAAAAACGAACAAGGACAATCTGTTTTTTAAACAAAATTACGACGGTGATCTTCAGAAGCTAGTCTATTTTCGTCATTTAAACTTCGATCGAACAATTACCATGTGGTTAACGTCCAAGCTGTTAATTCTCTCCAGCACTCACCAGTATGCTATCGCTGTATGGCTTATGTAAGCCCATGATGAATAGCGTGGGCTGGTACTTGGCCCAGGTCTTCCGGATGACCTCGCGGTAATCGAAGTTGACCGGAGAACTGGAGACCATGATCAGGACCGGGATATTGGAGAGCGTGTCGCATGATGTGGACGATGGTTCGATCAGAATTTGGCTGTTAAAGGAAATGTACATTAAATAATTTCCCTGCCCAGTTCCCACTTTATGTGAGGTCGACACGAAACATTTTCTTCTTCCACAGAGTCGTTCTATCATCCGCCATCTCAGACGTCACTCCTTTCTTACTCATGTCATCTTTCACACAAAATCCGTTCAAGAAAATGTACATTAGTCTAATAAACTCCAAGGAAAAAAAACTTAGGGGTGACATAGTAAAGAATGTAGGTAGCAAATAAGGTATTAGGAGTACCCGAGCGTTGATGTGTAGATGTTGAATAACGAGAGGAGTGTGCTAGGACCGTGTCAAATAGAAATACAGAATATGGGTTACGGGTACTTTTAACCACCTTTCTCTCACGTATATTACTAATTTGCTCTGCGTTTGCGTAAGACCTCAACTAACTACCTGATCTAACAGAACCCAACCAACACTGTCACTCACTTTCGTAACATCTTTTTAAACAGATGTCCAGTAAATATTAGTATCGTCTAAAAAAGTAAGATTTTAATCGACTAAGTCGAGTCGTACGACCAAGAAAATCATGTGAAGGGGAAGAGGATTTGATGGAAGGAGATTCCTTTATTCTGTTTATCCCCTCCTCTGTCCATTACCAATGCTTATGGGTAGCGATAACTTAATATTAAGTGAATAGTTGTTCGTTCGCTACCTTCTCCTATACAAAAACCACCACTACTTCTACAGTCTAGTCTACCCACATGTCTCTCAAGTAATCCTGCAAGCTATTTGTCTTCATGAAATGCGTGAGGTCTCGTGGTGGCGGCGCGGGCAGCATGAGGCCGCGGCTGACTGCCCTGGCCATCCACCAGCAGGCCGGCAGAGCCACCAGGATCGACGCCAGCAACACCGTGCCCAGTAACGCGGCCTTACGACGAACTGGACAAAAAAATCTGGTAGTTTTGGAATAAGTCTTTACTTGCAAAAAGTTAGTCGTAGCAAGCGAACGTTAGAAAGCATGAGTAAGGTTTTTTAGAGTAGTTGAGGAAGAAGAGGATAGGAAAATAGAGAATGACGTTCACGTGGGTGATCCAGCTCGCGCGCTGGTGCCGTCCACTTTTCTTGCACTACTAAGCCCTCCATGGCCATCAGTCCCTCCGTAAGAATGCGAACCTGAACCATCAATGGCAGGCGCTGATTGGTTAGTTATTTTCCATTATGAACACTTACCCATTCTTACGACGAGTACTTTTGGCGCCCAGCACAACGCCGTATGATTTGCCGATATCCACATATTTGTTAGTTTATATTTTCTTACTTCACTGACAATATGTTTATATCACTTTTTCGGAATTGTCAATATTATGCTTCTAATATGTTTATTTAATTTATTACTATTCAATTACAAAATACAAAGTTCATTATAAAAAAATATGTAAAGCATCTCAAAAAGATAATATTTTCAATCAATTGACAAATTGTCAAAATAGTTTTGTTTTTATATGAAGAATGTAAAGACATCATAATTTTAATAAAATATTATTTTTTGAATACATTGCATGGCAACAAAATTATCTTAAATTGATGGTTAATATTTTAACTTATTTACTCTATCCTGTTGATTTTTGTGTGTCTTCTTAGAAAATATTAAAAAAACGCTTATAACCTTATCAATACAAATAATCTCTTAGCACAATTTAAAAAATGTCTAACATAAAACATTATAATACATTTTTTTTTAATTTTAAAGAGTAAAAAAATTGAATATAGCTATAACATATATAAATCCGCAAAGTAAAAAGAAAAACGGCTTATTACTCAGAATTAAGCTTCAGTAAAAATGACCGAAAGTTATTCGATTGCGAAATGTTATTAAAATATCGTAATTTTAACCAGGAAGCGTTAAAATGCTGCTTTTTAACTTTGTCTTACAAATGTCGCGTTTGCTTCTTGAGACGTCATATCGATCACGTACTAACGCGTGTGGTGACGTCACTTCTCACTCTTGTACAAAGGCTGGTAACCTGGTAACGCATCTGTAACTCTTGATTGTCGCGATGTTGATAGATTGCAGCGGTCACATAACCTCAATCCGTTTCCATCTTTGCATCACACAAGCTACAGTTAATTTATAAAACCCAATAAGCCCGACTCTTATGACAAGCCGGATAGTACAGCCCAGACAGAAGTAAGTATGGAACGGAGAAGAATACTAAGACGACACCTCAATCTTCAAAATCGGTCAATCCGCTTACAGATCACAAAGAAACGGACATACATGTACCTTGTTTCATTGCAAGATTTGATTGTTGTAAAGAAACAAACCTCATTTACCATACATGGCATAGATAGACATCACAAAATATAAGAAAGTTTATGATATGCAGCATTTTACCGCTTTTCCAAATGTTTGGAATGAAACGAATTGTTATGAGAACAACGGCTCTTTTTATATTTGATCCAAAGCATGACGACGCTTGTTTCACAGGTCACCTAAACAATCACCTGGACTTCCGTTCGCGAAGATAATGCGTAACTTAGCTCACGAATACTACATTAATACTCGACAAAAATTCTTAAACTAGACTGTGAAGTTTAGCAGCCTACTAGTACTAGTGTCTATTTAATCTTGCGTTCATCTACAGGATGCGTTCAAATTAATTTGTGATGTATAGTATTATCGATATAACGTTATTCTTACAAAATGAAACAATAATTTAAATTCATTGCATTTGAAATTATCTTTACATAGTACCAAAGCAAATCGCATCCGCTGTCTGCTCCCTTAGAACTTTCAAAATACGCAACGGATTGTGGTTCATCAAGGACAGAGTGATTCAAGAGGAAGGTATATGCATTATTATCGTATCGTATCCCGAGAAAAATTGAGAATTTCAAAGATTTTTATGATGTACATAAAAAAAACATATTTTTATGCGTTTACATTGCAAACGCTGGCGGAACTTAATACTTTTTAGTACGGAATTGTATAATAAAAATACCTACAAAAATTCCACGGGGTTATATATCTTTTAAAGATTGCTATACTCATTCTAACTTCTAAAAAAATGGTCACGTACAATGCGGTAATTACAAAGCCATCGAGAATCTCACACCGACGTCGAGACTGTTCGCTTGATGCGACCACCCTCGCGTCGCGCTCCTTGCTGTCGCCCACTGTGCTCAAGCTCAATGTGCTACTCGGGTATAACCTATCCAACAATTAATACAATATTACAGCTAGTAAGGTATACATAAGTAGCTAGCTAGTTTACAATAAATATTTTTTAAACTAAACATTTAAAATTTACTGTTAAACTGCTTTGGGCAGCGGTAACAATTATTCAACTTCAACAAAAGCCCGCCAAAAATCCTTCGTCCTATCATTTTTTTAAATACAAATCAGGCTGCTAACTGCTGCCGTCCCATATAATGGTGTTGCCAACGTTTTAAAAAAAAATTCCATCGTGTAGCTAACTGCTAACTTGAGTTAGGTACAGTCCGGGTACGAAAACATTCGTCAGTTTTCAAATTAATTCATTTATCTAGTGAGTACTTATTATAGCTCTTAATGAAAATAAAGCAGCATATAAAATTATACTTACTAGACATAACAACATGGTTCAAAGTATTATGCACTACTAGTCTTAAGGTGTCTTTATACCTCGACAATACTAATAAGATTTTGTTTATTATTTTTG